>PDUE01000039.1:0-13490 GCA_002909645.1 Monilinia polystroma | reverse complement strand
TCATCCATTCATCATCCATTCATCATCCACTCATCATCCATACCTCCCCATTTCTTTAATAATCACCGCCTGCACTTACAGATACAACATCGATTTAATCTAGATCCCTCGTTTTCCCCATGTGTTTCCATATCATAAGTACTGTGCTAGTACATATGCAAGGCAAGGCAAGGGAAGATAAGCTTATACGTTACCGAGTACAGGTAATCAATCATGTCAGGACTTTCCCTAGTGGATCTAGATCTAGACTCGGATATCTTATTCTGTTCTATTCTGTCCTGTCCTGTCCTGTCCTGTCCTGTTATATGCGAGGTACTGGGTGATGGGTAATGGTTAAATAGATCATACGGTATTGGAGTTTTGTTGATTGAGATGCTGGTGGTTTGGTGGATGGAGAGATGAGTAGGTATATGTAGGTAGGTAGGTAGGTAGGTAGATAGGTAGATAGGTAGATAGGTAGATAGGTAGATAGGTAGATAGGTAGATAGGTAGATAGGTAGATAGATATCATTATTATCAAGACCAGAAGCATCCGTAATATATCATGATACAATACAATATGATATAACATCCACATCTCCCTCTTTGCTTCTCCTGTCCTCTCCCCTCCCCTCCTAAAACCACCCATCCTACAAAACAAAACAAAACAAAACAAAACAAAACAAAACAAAACAAAACAAAACAAAACAAAACAAAACAAAACAAAACAAAACAAAACAAAACAAAACAAAACAAAACAAAACACAACACAACACAACACAACACAACACCACACCACACAACCCTCACCCCAAACGGCCTTCCTATTCCATCTGACCGAAAGCGGTCTGATGACCCTCTTAACCTGCGCTTCCCTGCATTTGTCATTAGCACTACTGTGTAGGATATGGTGGTATGGTATAGTCGAGTGTAATGTCGTGTAATATCGATCGAAATATAGTGGATGGTAAATATGATCGATCGATCGATTGCTATACTGTATGTAATGTAATGTATGTGTATGTATATATGTATATATGTATGTATGTATGTATGTATGTATGTATGTATGTATGTATGTATGTATGTATGTATGTATGTATGTATGTATGTATGTATGTATGTATGTATGTATGTATGTTTATTTGTTTGAAGCGGGTTGATGATTGAATCTTGTATCAGCAGTAGTTTCTTATATATAAATAGCTTGGTATTGTACATGCGTAGGTAGGTATACTACAATACAAAACGTTTTTAACAATGAAACTCTATGGCCTCTTGATATATACCTACTTATCTACTTATTTGAGTATACGATGCTATGATGTTATGAATCCATACTTCTGTGAGTGTCCCTTTCCATGTAGCCGGCGCTGTAAGCGTGAGGTTCGGTTACTTTAGGAGGGAGTTTTGCTGTGTTGTGAGGAATGTATGGAGGAGTCGATATGAAAAAAGATCTCTCTTTTTCTTTTTTGGTATATGTCATGAGTAATAAACAGATACAAATATATTGAGAATACTCATCCCATCTATTTATTCAAACCTATTTCCTTAAGCTGGAGTATCTCTTTATTCAAATATCCAGGGTAAACAAGTATCAATCAATTAATCTACAAAATCTATGGATCTATTTGAGATACCCTTTAACTATTTATCCATCTATTTGTGCATATCCCAAATTCCTATTATAAACCCTTCTTCTCTTCTCCTTCCTCTCTATATCCATACGTTACATCATACCATTTCATCTACAAGAGTGTATTATCTATCATCTAGGCTCTAGTATCTAATCTACAACATTAGCATCAAGTACTAAATACAAAAGATAAAACATAAAACGTATATCAAGCCACTGAACCTGTGGCGTTAATATAAGGTTTGCAGATAATATATATATATATATATATATATATGTAATTCTATACAAAGCTCGAGGTATTAGAAGCTACCGAGTTAGAGATTGCTTTTATATTTTCGACGGTATTAGATGTTTATATTGTAAGATATGTATTTCATCAAGGTTATATTTGTAGGGAGGGGAGGGGAGTGTTTTAATGTTAAGTAAGAGTGTAGAAGATTATATTAGAGATATCCATGGATGGTTAAGGAGTAGGTAAGGGATGATTCTTATATATTCTAATTATTGAATACTCATAACCTATTTACTAATCTACTATATTTATCTAGGTGTCCACAATAATAGTATAGGAATATGTATATATAGAGAGAGAGAGAGAGAGAGAGAGAGAGAGAGATACATAATTTGAAGTAGCAGTTTGAAGATCTACTAAATATATACTAGATGTTTTGAATCTTTCCTTTGAAACGAGAGCTGGGAGCATTGTATATCAAAGAGTTTGTTGGGTGAAGATGGATTTGTATTTAGATACTTAGGTATGTAAAGAGAATGTTCTTTGGTGGTGATTGTATTAATGTTTTGCTTGATAGATGGGAAAGATATTGTTTGAGATGTTGATTATGGGCTAATAATTGTTCGGTATTTGAGCTCAAGGAGGATGAAGGGGTTGGAGATGTTAGAAATTAGATAGGCCCTGGAGATGTATAATGTTTTTACTTGTGTATCTTCGATAGATAGATAGATAGATAGATAGATAGATAGATAGAGAGAAATATATATATAATCTTCTTAAATATTGATTATTTAATTAAAGGGAGCTTTTATTTAAGAGATCAATTAGTCATTCTAAGTTATTATCTGTATAATTATCTATATAATTGTTTATATAATTATTTAAGATAGTAAAAAGGCTAGGTAACCTTAGAAGTTAATTAATTCATTTAGAATTAAATAAATATTAAGATATTATATAAGTAAGAATATATTCAATGCTTTTCTTATATATATACTAATTTATAATTATTTAATTAAAAATTATCACTTAAAAGATTGAATTTTCTAGTATTAGATCTTATATCGAATAAAGAAATAAAAAAGATTTCAAATAAATAAATAAATAAATAAATAAATAAATTTCATATATAATGATATTTTTTATATTTCTCAATAAGAAGAATAAAATACCTACACCTCTCTTATATAAATATCTTCATCTTACTTTAATAGTATTAATTAAACTTAAATTATTTTGAAGAATTAATAAACGCGTAAAATCTATTAAACGCGTAGAATCTGAAAGTTTTCTCCTCTACCAATCAACTTCCCAATGGCTGATCTTGAATCCCGAAGTACATCAGGTACAACCTTCTTCTATTACCTAATTAACTACCACCACCACCACCACACACAAATCTACTTGGATATTATCATTCTCTATGAATCCATGGATATCAATTGAGTAATTCATCTTGGAAGGAATTCACTTTATTTATTGTCTATGCGTTCTATCACCACCAACGACAACAACAATAACAACAACAACAACAACAACGACGACGACGACTACAACAAATATCCTTTGAACAATCTTCTTGTTCCTATCGTTTCTTATCATCACCACATAGGATGATTAGAGTTTCGATCGTATTGAAATTCAAAAATATTATCCTAGTACCAGAACGTCGACCTGAACATCCTTTTCGAAAGGCTTTCAATCTCATCAATCAGTCCATCATTCTACAATTCTCTTCCTCAATACCTCAAGATATTATCGGGACCAAGGGGTTGCAAATTGTCTTGTGAAAAGATATCCATCAGCCCTCGACCTATACCCATCCAAAGATCTTAATTTTCGACCTCGAGAAAAGTATCGGCATAATGAAGGCTACACCCTTAATCATCAACTGGCATGATTCGAATCTTCCCATATATAGTTGCGATTGGGAGAAGGCCGGAAAGGGAAGGTTAGCTACTGCGGGAGGGGATTCAAATGTTAGGGTGTGTTCAATCGATTCGGAATTGAGATGTGAAAGAAGTACTAATTCTTGTATAGCTATGGAAGATAGATTCCGATGGAGAAGACCGCAAGATTGAGTACCTAGCTACGCTACAAAAACATACACAAGCAGTCAATGTAGTAAGATGGGCTCCGAAAGGTACAAGGGAATTGTCGATGCGTATGAAAATGGAATGAGACTGATCAAGACTGCAGGAGAATTATTGGCATCTGCTGGAGACGATGGAAATGTATTACTGTGGGTACCTAGCGAAGCTTCAAATGTCACACCTGCATTCGGCGGAGATGGATTCGAAGAAAAAGAGACATGGCGGACGAAACATATGTGTAGATCATCGGGAGCGGAAATCTACGATTTGGCTTGGTCGCCAGATTCAATTTACTTCATCATTGGGAGTATGGATAATGTGGCGAGGATATACAATGCTCAAACTGGTGGGTGATGAAAATTTTGGTTTCACCCATACCAGAAGCTAATCAATTACACATAGGCCAACTCATCAGACAAATCGCTGAGCATCAACACTATGTTCAAGGTGTTGCATGGGATCCATTGAACGAATACATTGCGACGCAATCTTCCGATCGATCCGTTCACATTTATACGTTGAGAACAAAAGATGGACAATTCAGCCTTGACAATCGCGAGGAACCAAAAAAGATTGGACATAATTTAAAGATGGATTTGCCGGGAAGGAGGATCTCGTCCAATAGTCCAGCACCACCTGAGCTTGGATTTAGGTCACAATTTCCCCCCGACACGCCAAATGCAATCGGTTCGCCAGGGCCATCGTGCCCGGGTACACCCACTTCTATGGCTTTACCAATGAATCCTCCTAGTGTTATCAGTCACAGTAGGAGATCTTCTTTTGGTCCATCTTCTCCAGCAATGTCCATGCGATCAGCCTCTCCTGCACCTTCGATGCCCTTGCCAGCCGTCATGCCTATGGAAGCATCACCAAAGCCATATTCAATGATTGGACTTGGAGTCAAGAACGCTAACATCTATGCCAATGAAACTCTCAAATCATTTTTCCGTAGATTGGCATTTACACCCGATGGAAGTCTTCTCTTTACACCAGCCGGTCAATATCAAACACAGCAAAAGGGATCAGAAGAGGGTGCGAAGATGATGTATGAAGTCATCAACACGGTTTATATCTACACAAGAGGTGGAATTAACAAGCCTCCAGTCGCACATTTACCAGGACACAAAAAACCTTCTGTTGCAGTCAAATGCTCTCCAATTTACTACACGATGCGAAAAGCGCCTCCGCCAATTACTAAACACATCACTATTGATACGTCGTCCGATGACACAATGACAGCACTGCCAGAACCGGCCATGGTTCCCAAATCACCATCGCATGCGTCAATGGAACCACCTCCAATTGTATCACAAAGTAGTGATTCATCGAGACCTAGCTCTTCGTCAAAACCAAAGTCATTAGAGGTTGAAACGAATGCAAATTCTCAAGGTCCAACAATGGCATTTACTCTCCCTTATCGTATGGTTTATGCTGTTGCCACTGAGGATTCGGTTTTGTTGTATGATACACAACAACAAACTCCACTTTGTATAGTGAGCAATTTACATTGTGCAACCTTCACGGATTTGTCTTGGTACGTTGAACCTAACCTATAAACTTGAATTCTTACTGATCAATTTTAGGTCAACTGATGGGGCAACATTATTGATGACTTCTTCGGATGGTTTCTGTTCCACGTTAACTTTTGCATCTGGTGAACTCGGCCAAGTTTATGATGAAGAAATACCAACTGCCAAGCGTTCATTCGTAAGTGGTTCGGCGGTGTCATCGACACAAAATACTCCCATGGCTACACCGACAGCAGGTATTGCACCTCCATCACCATTCCCAATTTCAAATCATCATCGGACATCTTCTAATCCCATGGTTGCACCATCACCCCCCCCTGCTCCCATTGCCAATTTCCGACCCTCTTCGCCCACGCGATCAAATTCTACCTCTTCAGTTGCAACACAGTCATCCTCTTATCACACGCCAGCTCTGGGAACGGTGATTAGCAACCCAACCCCAATGGCCAGTAGCGTTCCAGGTATTGCAGCTGCAAATATTGTATCAGGAGTACCAATGACCACCCCTCCACAAACTCCTCGCAGTACTACTAGCTCAGTAGCGGGAATTAAGCGCCCTGGAGATGCAAGTGAGAGTGAGAAGGAAGAGACTCGTGCTGGACATGAGAAGAAAAAGAGAAGAATTGCACCTACTCAGATTTCTTCATCAACCAACCCATCCGTTGGGAAGCCATGATTTGATGTTACTAATTAATGAAGAAGTTTTGTTTCATTGAATTTTGTCATGGGAAGGTATTTTGGTATTTTAACGGCCTGTGGTGAAAAGGAAAGTAGGAGAAAGGAAAGGAAATGACAATAAGGCAAAGGAAGGGAAGGGAAATTAAATGCCAATTGGCCGGTGTTGGTGTATTACATGTTATGGGATTCTTTTAGCGGGTGGGTATCTATTAAGCAATGGTATTTATGTGTGTACATTTTACGAAGACGCTGAATCTGTGTTTTCTTTTTAGTTTCTTTTGCTATATTGATCAAGGGAGGTTGTGAGCGTATGGCGAACATTTTAGTGGGTGTTGAAGATGCGATTTATGGATAGATAGTCGGTAGTGAGAAATGGTTAGGAAAGTGTGTATTTTTATCTGTTATTTGCTGGGTTGTGATGTGATGTGGGATGTGTATGGGTTGTGGTTGTGGTTGTGAATGGCTTGTAATTATAGATGGATGTATTGAATATGTAGTTTTTGGATGAATGTATGGATATTGGATTATGGACTGTGTATGTGTATGTGTATGTGTACATATACTTATATATGTATGAATCGGAGAAGAGGAATAATGGATTGGGATTGGGTGGGTAGGTGGAGTGTAGAGATGAAGGTAGAGGGTTATGATTTGATTTCACTTGATTTGATTTGATTTAATTTGATTTGATTTGATTTGATGTTAGGAGAGGGGAGTAGGATTGGAAAGAGAGATTGGTGGTTTGTAGTGTGCAGTTTGAGAGGGAGTAGAAGAAAGGGGAGAAAGGGGAGAAAGGGGGAAGAGGAAGGGAAGAGATTAGGCCTTTTTCTTTTCTTTCTTTCCCTTCTTCTTTATTAAATGGGTTACTTGGTTGGCTAGGTTATGTTATGTTATCTGGTTTGAGGGAGGGGAGGGGAGGGGAGGGGAGATAATATAATATACGGCAAATTACGCTCATGCCTCATGCCTCACAGGATCGATTGTTATATATGCTACCGATTCTACCCTCCGCTATATATATCAGGGTCCGTTTCTTCATTCTAGAATACCAATCCATCTACTCTACTCTCGTAGATGCCATAGATTCCACCATTGCGCGCGATAGAATCTATATAGATGGTATGTATAACAAATAGTAAGATGTCGTGGAATTTTGCGGTATGAGAGGGATTGACTGTACGGTAGGATGTCGAGTAATGTATGGTTCTCTTCGCTTGGGAAAACATAGGAAATATGTGGAGATCGGTATGTGTTACCTGCTATTGCAGTCAATGATCAATACTAAACTCGCCTCTGGTATGGATGGATGGATGGATGGATGGATAGGTATATAGAAAGGTAATGTGTGTAATTAGTCAGTATATATGTACATATATATTGTATACAAGAAACTAAAGCGCTTCCCTTCTCCTTCTTCTTCTTCTTCTTCATCATCTTATCCTCCCTCATGCGTAAACCTCCCCTCCCAGCGATCCGATAAAAAAGCAAAACCACAAATACAGCAGATCATCGACCCATGAATCACCCAATATGGCAATATCTAGATGGAGCATTCGTCATCTTCTCCCTCTCCATCATCTCCATAGCTAGAAGTAGGCTCGGCAGTTACAGCGCTGGTCGTGGCGCTGGTGGATGTGGTTGGAGCGACGCTACTTGGGGTGGGGACGTGGTGGGATTTGGTGGTGGCATGGTGGGATGATGATGAGGATGGAAGCTCGGTTGATGTTGGGAGCTCGGTTGATGTTGGGAGCTCGGTTGATGTTGGGAGCTCGGTTGATGTTGGGAGCTCGGTTGATGTTGGGAGCTCGGTTGATGTTGGGAGCTCGGTTGATGTTGGGAGCTCGGTTGATGTTGGGAGCGCAGTTGATGAGTAGGAGTACGCGGGAGTGGTGACAGCAGGGGCCGATTCCGCGGCAGTGGTTGAGGAAACGGGAAGGGAAACGGGGGTTGAGCTAGCTAGGGGAGTAGAGGTTGCGACTACTTTTACGGCGGCGGAGGGAGTGCCGAGATCGATTTGGAGGCCGAGGGTTGCGTTGAGGATTGCGTTTCCGTAGAAGAATTCGGTGCTTTGGGGGATTAGTTTGGTTTTGGGCTGGAGGTGGTAAAAATTCGGGGAGGATGATAAAGTGTAAAGGGGGAGAGAAAGAAACTTACCCAGCGTTTCCAACATTCACATAAGTGTTTTCGGTGAAAAGTCCCTGCCCTGCCAGTGCCACCAACCACTCTCTCAAATCTCCCTTGAATGTTCCCTCAAATTGGGTCCTGGGCAATAAACTGCTAACGGTAATTCCTGTGTCGTCGTTCTTGCCCTGGTACAAATCCCAGCTTGTACCAAACAAATTGTCAATAGTCGCTACGCTTCCATCTCCCCATCCAATTGGCAATTGTCCACCTTCGTATTGAAGCCAGAGCATGAGTTCTTGTGAGGAGCTCGAGGTAGAATCTCCTTTGACGTCGTTGGTCATGAAGTCGTAACAGACGTTTCCTTTGAAGGCGGTGGTGTTGCTGCGGGTCCAGGTGTAGGTTGTGGGGATCGAGGCGATACCTGTGAGTTTTGTTTCGAGATTTTGGGTCAGGCCGACGAAAGAGTATCCTTTGGGAACGTTGTTTCTATGGTTTTTGGTTAGCTTGTGTCGTGGGACCTCATATATATTCATCTCTTATGATAGATGAATATTGAAAATACATACGTGCTCTCCACATAGGTGATATCGGTCTCAGAATTCCACTTCACCTCCTTGGTTCCATCACTACCTGTTATGACACTATCATAGTAGGTACATTGGCTTCCCTCAATCAACTTTGCGTTGTACAACATGTTGTAAACGATCCAGGGAGTATTGTTCAAGATGATATTATCATAATCGCCGCAAAGGTTGGTGGATGCTTGAGTGGCTCTCGTGTTGAGATGAGGGCGAGCGAGAACGCTGGCGGCGGAGGTGAGTGCTACCAGAGCTGAAGCTTTACGGAGTTGGGGGAACATTTTGAGATTTGATATGATATGTTGATAAGATCGACGGGAAGACTTGAAAGGTAAAGTGCAAAGTGGACGAATGTATCAATGAATGAATGTATATAGTGAGTGACGTAGTATGAACTTTCAAAGTTCTCTCAAAAGAATGGCAGGAAAGTAACTTCTTCCAGAGTGAGTATATAAACAAGATGAAAGACTGAGTAAACAACGAAGAACAGAAAGAAAACGGAGCATAAATGAACCTCAAGTCACATTTAATCTCCCAAACTCCCTGTTACCTCGTATCTGATAAAACAGCCCTTCTAGAACCATGATACATTCCAATTCCACTCCCATTCTACCAATCCTATAAACAAATTCCCCATACGATAACATAAATGACTTTGTTTCCACATCCCCATATTAACAATCTAAACATATATGAAGAATCTGGTAGCCAGATGCTTCGATACCTCGAATAATATATCTGAAGCGAAGTTCACCAATGATATTCAAAGATTTTTGATGATTGAGAAACTAAACAATCTGAAGTCATCTACATGAAACAAACTAAAACTCAAATATATGACGCGTGATAATCACGTGAGTGTTTTATCGATCAACTTCGGCTCAGTCCCCAGACACTCCCTTTCCTTCTGCCTTACGATCCTGTAGAGCCCAGGTGTATCTTTAACACAAGTAAGTCGTTTGAGATAGGCGCACCAGTACGTGTATTACTTCCGCCATGGAACGAAGCGATTCCCATTCCGATCCGAAATTCGTGCCGTCAAATGTTTGCAATTGGGAAATACCTAGCCTGGACAGGGTCATCCTCTTTGTACATATCCGAGCTGTGGACTTTTTGGACGGTGAGACTATTAATTTGAGGTATTGATGTAGATCAGTGTAAGTTTGTGTTTGTTGTGATGAAGGAACTAATAAGGAGATCGATCAGGCGGTCGGGGTTTCGGTACTGGTGTCGGTAAAGTTGATTGACGAAGGGGTTTTTGGGGTGAAGATATATCGGTTGCGGTTGGTTGGTAGATGGGAGAGGTGGAGATATATTTGTACAGAGCAAGTTCACGTTGGTAGATATTCAGTATCAAATATAGGAAATTGTATTATTATTAAATCGTATTAATCTTACAATTTTCCTAACCTCTGCTATTCAATTCATTTTCTGCTGCTATCCATTCTACGTCATCAATTGGGTTGTTTGGATTACTTTCGCGATATAGGGTGAAAATTGAAGATCTCAATGTAAAACAAGAAATATATACGGTATGGGAGATTTGACTAGAAGGGAAGAGATAATCTGATCGTCTTCTATTATGGAGAGATACAGTAAATATATGACAACACCTACTCATGCCCCTTCGCTTCGAATTCGCCCAAGATATCGATTCGAGAAGCCAATCAAACAAGAATACCATGCTTTGATAAGGAATTCAGCCTGGTATCACCATCTCAGTAATAAATACATTCATTGAGAATTTGAAAGTTTCATACACTGGTACGGCCACCCAACCCGATACTCCAGACGATAGCAAGAAATCGAGGAGGCTAAATTAGAGCCAAGATTTTGGGGTAATATGCTGTGGTACACATGATGCACGAGTGCCGGAACGCGGGTTGTCTTTACCGGATAGACGTGGGGTAATTTTAGAGTCTGGTTATGAGTTCTAGATGAGAGGGGGGCGGGAGACACAGGGAGAAATGGAGGAAGGGAGAAGAGGGATGGGAGGAAGATTGTGATAAAATTGGGGAAATTGATAGAGTCGATAGGGAATTATGATTATGGTCGTTTTGAAGGTATAGATATAGATGCGCAGTTTAGATATAGGCAAGAATTTGAATCAAGTTTCTCATTGAAATCTAGGCAGACACCTTTCTTCATACATGTTAAGAATGCTCATAGTCTGTCTTCCCATTTAGGTGTAGTAGGACCCATTCGTTGTGATGGAAGATATTGCTTTCTCCTCTCTCTTCTCCATCATGATGGCAGACATTGACCTAAAAATGAATCAGCAAATAAAATTCCTAACCCTCAATACTTATTCCAAACAGCAACTCGTCCCGACACGTCTCCCGATACCCCGTTTTCTTCTTGCAACTTCATTACTTCAACATCAAAGAAATAAAAGACTCACTATAATAAGCATTACTAACAACACAAGTGCTCCCACTTGCACAAATCGTTGCCCCCGTCCATCCCTGTCCCCCACACTGCCCATAAGGAGCCGCAACAACCGTCCCCGTCGCCAACACACTCGTACTCGTTTTCGTTAAGCTATACAATGTAGTTGATGTCGCCTTCGAGGTACTACTAATCTTCGAGGTACTCTGCACTGCTCCACACACAAAAGGAGTTGGGCCCGGAATCGTATACGTTGTTAAAGTCGTGTAGATATTGATCAATATGCCTGGGTCTGATTGTCCATATGCGCCCGGGAAGGATACTAAAGATGGTGCTGAAGTGCCGGTGCCACCACTCACGTTAATTTGTGCACATTCCATATACAATTGTGCACCCTGTGTTCCTGAAGCTGCATGGAGTGCGATTAACTCTGCACGCAGAAGATATTGTCCATTGGCTATACAGCTCGGGATCGTGATACTCTGTACTCCCGCATTGTTTATTAGATCAGTAGTAGCCCATCCTTGTGTCGCAACATTAAGTCCCTGCTCGGAAATTTTGAACCAGCCAGCACCGTAGCCTACGTCAGTGGTTGCATCCGTTACTTTCTTCATATATGCCATTACAGGACCCAGGTGCGAGGGGTCGAGAACATAGGTTGCGTCATTGGAGGGGGTGCTGGTTAAAGTGTGTCGCCAGATAGCTTGTACAGTACTGCCGGCGACGACGTTGATTATGTTTGAGGAGGGAGTTGTGGGGTTTGGTCCACCGTTGCAAGCTACGTATTCAGTTGTTACGTCGGTTATGGGCTGAATACGTTAGGGGGTGAACTGTTTGTAAGGAGGAAACTTACGCCGTCGTAAGTTGGGGTTCGGATAGCATAGCTTGTGTCTATTATTGTGAGCAATGTGCTTATTGGGGGGGGGGGGTGAAAGACTAACTGTAGAGTGTACCCCCTGATTGTAGTTGCATGAATATTGTATGTGCGGAAACAGAGGAAAGGAGAAACGGAAAACGAATGATGGTTTGTAACTTCATGGTTTGAATGATTTCTGCGAAACTCGAGGAATTAAGAAAACACCTGCGTTAAAATATTGCAGAAGATAGAAAGCAGACACCTCATATATAAATAACTTGTTTAGCCGTATAAATAGGTAAATGTAGAGCACACTACTACCTGAAATCCCGAATGAGATTTGATGACTTGGCCGTCAACACATGTATCAAATTGCTGCCTGTTAAACGTTGACGCCAGTGCTCGGCGACCAAGTATTTTAACCATAGAAAGATAGTGCTAGGGGGGGTTCTCGGCGAAGAGGACGACATAGCCAACTTCAAGATCTCTGGCTGTGCCAATAAGGATACTCAAAGTCTAGAATACAGAAAGCATATCGAGCTCTATGCCAACCAACCTCACAATCTATGACAAGAGGGCAACCATTCCGATATGATTTTCGTCTATTTTATACCATGTGAGCAAATCTTCGGTTCAGATAACAATGATTCCGTCTTATATTTAGGAAACCACCCTGTTTTAGAGTCAATGAGCGGACTGACCAATAATATGTTAACATCCTGAAGAAACTTTGAGATATCTGTAGCTGACAGCATAAATAGGAGACAGTTCTATTGTCTTTTAATAGACTAAAGTTTTTAGCATGACACTGGTCAACCGGAAGAATAGATGGAAAAATGAGAAGGATAATATAGATATCCTGACACGCGAGATAAGCTTACATATAATAGAAAAACAGAAAATGACTATCAAATAGTCATGGAATAAAAGGATTGAAGAACACAGGATAGCCTGTAACTTTTATTGCGACCTTGAGCGCGGAGAACTATTTCAAGACAAGGGAGCAGATATCATGTGACAAAGTATCATGTGACAATCAATCTGGGTCTCAAGCTCAGGGTTCTAGAATATCAAGTAAGGTTCTATTCAGGTGTGCGCTGCACACATTGTTTTAGAGCCTTTATATACGCTTTTATAAATGCCCTTTTCTCTTTATTATAAAAAGAAAAAAATGCTTTTTAGAAAAGGGAAAAAAGTTAATGTAATAGAATTAATAGAATTTGTTAAAAGAAAAGAATAAAAATTTATATATATATATATATATAATTATAGTAATAAAGTAAAGAATAATTAAGATTATAATAAAAAAATGGAAAAATATAAAAATGGTTTATTTTATTTTCAAACCTTTTTTCAATTAATTTATTTTACTATTTATAGTAGTTATTATCAAA
>PDUE01000389.1:322-51021 GCA_002909645.1 Monilinia polystroma | reverse complement strand
GGTGGTAGAAGGATGAGGGGTGGGTGGGAAGCTGGGTTCGAGGGGTTGGGAGACAGGAGATAGCCAGAGAGGGACAGCCAGAGAGGAACAGCCAGAGAGGGACAGCCAGAGAGGGATAGCCAAAGATACGGGGACACAGATTCGCAGAGAGAATGGATAATTTCGAACTGATTGATATCTTTCGCTACACAGCGCTACATATGCTAGAACGGCTACAGTCACAGCTACTGCAACAGCTATTTCTTTTTGTATTTTATACCGTGGGACGATGGGGAGAGAGCTTGATGATGTATGGAAGGGAGGGAGGGGAGGGGGAGATATGCAGGTTATGGGAGATGAGTGTATACAGTCGTCCAAGAATTAAAATACATATTTTTTTCATCGTGTTGTTTGTCAAGGTTTGATGTTGATTGTCTTTTTTTTTTTTTTTTTTTTGTTTTTTGGCATTTTAGATATTTTGGGTTGTTTATTGCGTTTTTGGGCTGCGAGGGGCAGGGGAGTGCGTTGTTAATTGGGATGGTGAAGAGAGAAGCAGGGGGGGAGATGTAGGATAGTAGTGGGATGATGCGATGTGAGGGGGGGAGGAAGAGGTGATGGAAAAACTGGGGGACTGTAGTGAGTTTGCAGGTGTTGGGATTGAGGGTGGGAGTTTGAGATGGTGGGTGGTGTGTGATATCTTATGATAGTTGGCAGTATATTGGTGTGATTGGATGGATGTTTGGGTAGTAGAATTCTGGGATTGGGAGATGGAGGAGGGAGGAGGGAGGAGGGAGGAGGGAGTAGGGAGCAGGGAGCAGCGAATAGATTTTCTGATTCTGTGGTGAAAGAGTGTTTGAGTGGTGTATATGGGTTGGGAGGCGGGAGTGAGGGTGTTTAATGAGGCGGGAATGGAAAGATACAAGAACGGAGGGATTTGGATTGCTGGTTTTGGGAGGTTGGGGATATTTTTGTGGGATCTTTTAGTTTGAGGTGAGGGGTGGAGGGAGATTAAAGGGGGAAGTGGAGTGGTATGGGTAGGTATACAAAGGTAGGGGTTAGATGCAAAGGGAGGTAGAGAGATAAGATTCATGACTCAGGTGGGGAGAGGTAAAATGTACCAGGCTGATATGCTCGTGATTGTTTTGTATTTGGAGCTCCTTGAAGAAGTGATTCTCGAGGTTCTTCAGCCGTTCGTTTAGGATACTTTGGATAACAAGTGTTTTCTGAATTAGGGTGACTTCAGGAACTAAAAGGGGGCGGGACTCACATCCATGGGTCCACATCTCTTGAAAATAGTGTTTTGAGTATGGACTCTTCATCTCACACAGGCCTTTCAGCGAGATATTTACCTCTAACCCGACAAGATGATAAGATGATTGTCTAACAAGAAGAATTAAAATCTTTGAGAATCGAAACCTGACATTCGAGTTCATGGATCTAATAACCCAGATCAACCTATTACGAAACAGAGGGAATATCCAAGCAATCTGAATATAAGGGTAAATCGAAGTTACAAAGCCAAAGAGACAGGGACTGAGCTGACGTTTCAAGCAGAGAATAATATTTATGATTTTGATATCAACTCGCCTCTCAGCGATGCGATCCTGGGGATATACATTTATCGACTTGAACAATGCCTATGTAATTTCAGCCAGCTGCCATGAATGTCTCAATATAGATGGAAAATCCTTTTCTTGATCTCACACAAGATAATGGGCATTCTCTGGCCTCGCCTATTAACAAGGAACTCACTCGGGACGATTCGAAAACTACGAATATCAATCCTAATGATGAAAGTAAGAAAGAGGAATGTTACTCTTGAGCATGGTATGTATCGTTTGTCTCAGCTGTCAGCGATCATTCCCACGGCTGTATTTATGTCGCACGGATTTCTTGCTCAAACCCGAATACCATGAAATTAACGGGAGAGAACAAATTGATAATAAGATGTATCACCTGGTGGATTGGACTCCAAGTTCGATGCCGGGTGGTATCGAAGGAAACACAAGCTCAGCAAATTATTGATCGCTTTGAACTCGGTGCCCGTCTCAATCTATGGCTTCAAGGTTGTTGCAGTCAGTCGTATTAGGAATTGACTCGGAGATTTCAACGTTTTACAAGATACAACCAAATCAAACATACGAGGTGGTACTGGGACACTGGGTACTGATTCTCAAAGATCCCCATACAGCTCTGCTATTTCTTCTGGCTTTTCAATGGCCTTCAGAAGAGATTCGGCATGAAAGGTTCTGAGAAGCTTAAGGGCAAATCCTATTAGGACTCCTAAGTGATTGATACAAATTTGTTAAGCTTAAAGTAATGAAAGACCAATCGTAAATGAGTATGACATTCCCAATGGCTAGAATCTTTCATGGAAGGATCTTGATTCAAGGCTTAGGAAGATATTTGATCCAACTGTTAATAGTGTCTAGATATTAGATAATCTAGATTTTGGTGTTGACCTCACCAAGTGTAGTCAGTGACTACCACTTGCTACCACTTTCGATATTCATAAGTCTCGCTCTCTCTCTTCTCAATCATCAATCTCTTCAATTCACCTGCATCAATCACTCCTTTATTTATTCAAGACCACCATGCGTTGTGAGTCTTCATATAAATCTACTATAAGTCACTCCTATATTGATCTTGCTGCAGCTGGAAACCTTTGTGGGTTTGTTAATTTGAAGCCAGTATCACCAATTTCTACTCTGAACTCGATGATCTTGATTATTGCGACAACAATCGTTCCTTTGAATATAATTTCATGGGTCGAGATATGAATAAGAATGCAGCTTCAGCCTCTCCACTTTCTGGCGCGTTACACGAACATTCATCACAGCGTGCTTCGATAACTTTAGTGGTTGAGACTCTACCTTAGTTTTTCTTTTATTCATTGAAATATGGCCCATCACAGATATTCCCCAACACTGGTGTGACTGCTACCTAAATGCGCCGCGGATGAAGTAAATATCGAGGTAAGGTTCCTTTGCACGATGAGGATAAGGATGTGCGCTGTATGTATCATTTTTGCTGGTTTCTGCTAATATCGCTGCGATATGTTGCAGATTATATCAAACCCGAGACCAAATGCAAAACTCTAGCGGTCCGACAGCCGAGCTATGATGAGACAGTGACTGGGAGGTTACAGCCCGCTAGGTCGTGAGCTTAGATATGGTTTATCCAAAGTTGTGGTTATATTAGACGGATGGATCTTGTTGAGAGTTTGCAGCAGTGCTCTTGGTCCAGTTGGTCACTCGCGGCAGGACAGCACATGTTACTGCCGGAATGGATATACAACAATCTGCAGCTGCAGACTCTTTTCTGCAAAGGGAAAGTTTTCCGGGCTCAACATGAATTTTGGAAAACTGAGACGCAAAGGCTTTAAACATTTCCTTAGTATACTTGCCAACAATTAGAGATTATTGTTGAGATCAGATGATTATGCTACGAAGTGAGATAGGGTCGATAGATGCGGGTAGATATGGTTTGGAATGAGATTATAGGGCTGTTAGCCCTGCCGCTACACGAGATCATCTTACAAGCGTAGGGAGTTACCAAGACTGAGGTATATTGATGGCGAGAGTACTAAAAAATGAGTATGAATCGAAATCGCATGATAGGAGTGTATGGCGGGTGTATCCCCATACTACAAAATCGATGCGAGAATTGCATTTGCCTTAAATTCTCCATCTCCGCAAAACTCTTGTGGCTGCACAGTTGCAGCCGTAGTAAAAGCAGTATTTCTGAGATCTTTCAATCATTCGCAATAGTTGATCTCGATGGAGGCTTTTAAGATAGCTGGGTATTCAAAGTGCATGCCACGTTTGACGGCTTTTGATCATACGCCAATAGCTTCAGACTTGGAGTCTCAAAGCGTCCTCATGTTCATTGGTGGTCTCTTTGATAGTTTGCAGACAGTACCCCCACGACTTATAGTTCTGACTCTTTCTCGAAATATTGGAGTCTTTTCAGGCACTTCTCGGCTCCTCACAACGGCTGGGGTACGTCGTTATTGAAGCTGCCTAGGAGATATCTGAATGTGTTGCCTACTCTCAAGTCATCAAAAATGGAAATTGTTTTGATGGAAAATTTACTAATTGTCAAGATGTGACGAAATGTTTGACAATACCATGTAAAAAATTACGTGCCCCAATTGATGGTGGAATCATCCAAGCTTCTTCCAGAAATTGCGTAGCTCTAGGTATATCAAAGGATGTGAAAAAACTGAACAAAATCATCAACGTCGCATTGAGGATGGTTAAGCTAGTACTAGAGGAAGATTGTCTACCTTGCAAGATAACCAAGAGACCAATTAGAGTACCGATCGCCGCCATATTATGGGTATATTTAACGATTTGCCCGTCCAAATCATACTGTAAAGTTATTAATCACGCTTAAAACGTTTCTTCGAGGCACCGTCTCTGTTATGATGGCCTCATCCGTACTTCCCTCCACAATCGGCTCATCATATTCATCCATCAAAGAAATCAATAGCAACACCCTTCCTCTCTGGGAAAATGAATAACAAGGGGATTTGTACCAACAGAGCTTTGATCCTCAGGCCGATTTCAATACATAGTATCTCAGAGCATGTAGTGATATTTCGATGCATCTGCATCTTGTCTTTACGATTAACCTTGAGTTTTTTCCTGCAGTGCTGTCACTTCCTCTTGCAACCTTGTCATATTATATTGTAGCTTCTCAACTTCTGCGTCTCACCAGCCCACTTTAACCAAGTTGGTTTGATGGCGTATTTGCGATTTATACCAGCAGGCCATTTTCAAGTGCCGTTCTGACACAATCACGGATATCTCTTTCCAAGTTCTCCTTGCCTTTATCGCCCTATCAGCCTTCATCTTCAAACGCTTAATAATTTCTCTCAAGGCCTCCTTCTCTTCATCCTGGTGACCTCCCACCAACTCCAGTAAATACCAAAAGCCAACCTAATCAACCTATTTCCCCTTGAGCACTCTCTGTTCTAATACACTTGCGAGCTTAGAATCTTCATCCCATCCTCCAATCCATTTAGCATCTCAATTCGCCACTCAATCATATTTTTCTTTCTGCTGAGTATGTTCGTTCACTGCAGTAAATGCATGCTATGAAAAATCATGAACAGTCTAACCAGATCCAACACAACTATAGCTTTCTCATTTTTGAAGCTAAAAATCTCTGAATATAGCGGATCATGGGCTCATGCATATTGAATAGAACCCTGAATGATACGGATGTGTTTTAATAGAAATCCTGCTCCAGGATTACCACTCTACAGATCTTCCTCGGATTTTAATGATGTAATCACGACGCCATTAGCACTTGCATTATGTTTCTTAAGCGGTATGGTGAGAATAAATCCTTGTTCATGATCGATCGTGCAAGGCACTGGAGTTGTGGTTCGTAGATTAGGTTATTTATGTCATTAGGCTTATACTATTGAACCTTGAAGCAATGGTGCTTGTTGTGATGTTGAATACCGGTTTTTTGTTCTTTGTCAGTTCTTATCTGTTTAAAGTCTTGTTTAAATAGGTCTTGGAGTGTGTAGTCCACGGAATGTGATAGCCGTTCTTCGGAATCACCTAGTTCTACACTATACTCGCGTACGGGCAGAGTAGGGTCTCATGATGGAGGCGCTAGCCCACTGGGATAGCTTGATCTACCTAGGTAGTATTGCTTATAACCCTATAGGCAATATCGCTGAACCGAAACAGACCACTAGGTGTTGGGTCAATCCATGAACCATTACCTACTTAGTATTCAATTGTATCAATTCTGAATAAATAGTTCATTCATTTAATGTAATCAGTACTGAATTGAGCAAAATGGTATTTAATTCTCTAATCAGAGGTAGCTCATAAACTAATGCTGGTGGGAATATCTGCTATCTCACTTTAACTTCCTGCTCTCGCCTTTGTCCAATTCGCTACTAGTTTCTATCGCTTTTGTTCCACTAACCACCACATACTTGATGCTATTCCGGCATTTCCACCCCGCCACCCCTGAAATGGTATTTACAAAATGTTTCTGGAGGCCCAAAGCTGTTACCAATAGATATGGGATATATGCCAATATGAAGAAGAATCGGACCATCGGTTTCACATGTATGGTAATATCTTCTGTCTGAACATTGGTAAAGCCAGCATCACTAAATATTGAGCTGATTGATCCATATGTGAATTCATCGAACGCAGGCATCGCAGAGTATTTATTGATTGTGCGCCACGAATTCGCTCTCCCCTTGGGCTCCCAACTTATGTCACTATGCTCATATTCGAAAAGAGCCACACGACCACCTGGTTTCAACACGCGATAGAATTCACTGGCGACTGTTTCTGGAGAGGTGCTATGGACAAGTGTCTCCATAGTATACACGCCTTCCAACGAGTTGTTCGCGATTCCGTCGAGGTGATGGTAGTCCATTTTCCTAACCGTAACTTTTGCTTTCATCCCTTGTTTCTCGATATTCTGCCTAGCTTTCTCGATGTGATGGTCTACAACATCGATTCCCTGAACCTCCAGCGAGTGAGCTTTTGCGAGATGCAAAGCCACATGGGCTATGCCACATCCCGCATCTAATACTTGCGAATCAGGTGGAAGGCTCAAAGTC
Source organism: Monilinia polystroma (assembly GCA_002909645.1). Lineage (NCBI taxonomy): Eukaryota > Fungi > Ascomycota > Leotiomycetes > Helotiales > Sclerotiniaceae > Monilinia > Monilinia polystroma. Next base: position 44,438 of record PDUE01000389.1, on the reverse strand, counting down.
TTCGCAAGGTGATCCTCCATTCTGCGTAGCGCGGCTCCAATTGGGAAAGGGTTGTATTTGTCGCATTCGTAATAGCCAAAGTGTCTAGTGCCACCGAGAACAATTTGATAGCCAAGACGAGATTCGAGTGTGTGGTAATACTCTTGCAGAGCGTTGTTTTTGTTTATGAGGGGAACCATGTCATCTGGATTATCTGCCATAGTGGGTGATTTATTGAGGAGAGAGCTTAACAAATAGGGAATGGTTTGATAAGATAAACGTTTTGACAAAACAAGCTGCATATGCATATGGTCACGATGCCAATGTCAGTGGTTCCTAAGCTTTTAAGAGGATAACCTATTAGATCTCAACGCGGCTCGCTCTACTAGAATTGGCGTAGAAGCTTTTTGAGACGAGACAAAAGCCTTGATCCTTTACTGAAGAGGTTTGGCTACCTATCTAATATATAAACAATCAAAGATGGTAGCTCGGACTTTCGGCTAGACTAATGCTATGCAAATGTACCAAGCACGTGTCTGCGGATTCCCCCATGGATCCTGCAGTAGATTAGTCAGCAAGGCGAAGAGTATAATCCTCTCGTCCTGCTTTACTTTAATGAATCTTCTCTCACCTTATAGAAATCATCACAGACCGATACTAATAGCAAGGCTTTACATTGTCAATAATTTCACAGATTCTGCTGCTGTTCTCATACAAGAGATTGATGATTATTCCTTGAGGTAGTAATTCCTTTCCCACGCCTATCCATAAGGAGTCACTAGCTAGCTATATATAGCCCCCACATCCCCTCCTTCATCTACCCACGAAGGAAGCTAATAATATGCTTTGCATTTTTATGTACGAGCAATTTAAGGCTTCTTGCAAGAAATGCAAAATTCCCACAAACACCCCAATCCCTGCAATCAGCAGTTATTTTGAAACTAATACAGTAAGATTTTTAAACTTATGGTGTGTGCTAGGAGCGCGCGCTAATGGCCTGCCAATAGGATTTATCTAGCTCTACCGTCAATGGGGCTATGTGATGCGCTAATACCGGTTAGAATAATGGGTTTATGCTTCTTCCGCCAATCCATTCTTGTGTCCTAATATCCGTGCTCTGCCGATATTTTGTAGGATAATGTTTAGCTTTTGGATACAAATATCGTGTTAAGCATATGTTAGTACAATGTATCTTTTTCCCTTCTTAATATCTGCAAGTACCTTGTGTGTCCTATAGGATATACTCCCAATTACCCCAGGTATACTCTATCCTGCCTAGCACTGTCTTTCAGTGCTGAGAGCATGCGAATAGTTACAGCCTTACTGATGCTGAAGTATTAAACATTGGAGTCCCAAAACGCCATGTGAATGCTAATTATAGTGGCAAGATCAGATTCAAAGTTTTTCTCTCTCTTATTTTGCTTAATTTGATTTTGAAAGGACACAGCTAACCAAAGAGTCTTTGGCTCAATGATTGTTACCCAATGCTCTCCTGAACCATCACTATCAACCGTAATCTTTTGGACAAAACAAGTGTCAACACGTCCCTAGCTATACCTCGCTCTGGATACCTGCTTGCCCTCATTGTAACCCTATGCTTATGGGAATGTAGCACAACGGTTCTTCATAAACAATGCATATCTCTTAAGGTGTGGAGCTTTTCTTTATAACAACTTGTGTTCTGGAAGGGTTTAATCTCTACGGTTAGACTGCGCAACAGGGCCCCGCGGGGCGGGTAATAAAGCTAATGGGTAACCTGCGGGTTACTTGTATGCGGAGCGGATAATGCTGAAATCCAAATGGGTACCCTATGCCCTGTATAAGTAACCTGTGGGTTATTTGTAAATAACCTATATAAAGCGGGTTAATGAGTAACCTACGGATTATTCGCTTTGTATAAATAATTTGTAAGTAATTTATAAATAATTTGTAAATTATTTATTTATTTATTTTATATAGGTTATATGCAAATAATCTATTTAAGATTAATATAAAAATTAGTATAATAATTTAAATACTATTATTATTATTATTATTATTAGAAATCATATGTATTATATTGTTTATGTAATATAGTTATATAGCAATATTATTTAAATAATATAATCATAATTATTAAATTATAATATATTATTTAAGCGATATAGTATATATAATTTCCAACAAATCCATTATCTACTTTATACGGATATCAATAGATTATTTGCAAATTATCTATACAAAACAGATAATTTTTAAATACAAATAGGTAACCTGTAAAACAGGTAGAAGGTTTTGTAAGTAACCCGCGGGGCAAATAATCCGCGGATATCTGTACGGAGCGGGTAATTTCTGCGCAGTCTATCTACAGTAAAGATATCTAAATAAGTATGACATTCTTTTAGAATTTTGAGGAATGAAATTATACCATTCCTTACTGGCATGATTCAATGGCCTTTATCGTTGGAAAAATATTATCCTATTTGAAATCCAAGCATTGTGTTGTTATAATGTTCTCAATAACTACTTTCAATTTTCTTTATACTATTGATTCTATGCAGTGCTTTTGATTTTCTACCTACATCACTGTTTGCTGGGTGTATGGCCCCCACAGTTGGAAAGTATATATCAACTAATTCTCTGCTATAAATTCGAACAGTATCAAAACAAGGTGGAATCAGGATGGACAATGAATGAGGCAGCCTTTAAATACTCTATAATTGTGCTTCTATCACGATGATATGCTCCTGGTCAATACTCTGAAGATTCCGGCTCTAGATAAAACTATCTTTGTGAGTGTCTGCCGATGACTGTGACATACGGGTCTTGGTCTCCTTGACCTCGAATTTATCCTACAAGCAGCACTCGGGCAATGGATAGCAGCTAGGCAGTCAGTTAAGGAGTTCAGAGAGGCAGGGATTGAGGGGTGGGAAACAACACATGCTTTCTTTGCAAATGGTGGAGCCTTTGTACTCAAGACTGCAGACAACCCGAATTATTTCGTCCCTTGGAACGCAAAGCAGTTGCTACAACTCGTCAAAAGCAAATACGTTCTCTTGGATTCGACTGAGAACATTAAGAAAAAACTGTCAAGAATCGGGATAAGACAGATGGTGTTCTACGTGCCATCACGATCCTTCAAACGACCTGGTTCACGATGAATTTCATTGCCCGGGTGATAGAAAACCTACCAGGCACTAGATTGGATATTACAACCGTGGCATTTATATTTTGTGCCTCGGGCACTTTTATATGCTGGTGGTATAAGCCTGCAGACGTAACTAGGTCGATAATTATCTTATCTCAATTCACCATCGCCGAGATTCAAAACGGTGCTACAGTGACCAGACATGGCCATTCGCCTTTTGATTGTATCGTCCCGCGCCAAGAATGGACATAGTCGCGCTTCTAGCAACATTGGATCAACATACTCCGGTGGATGAGGATTGAAAAAGTCCTATTCGTCGAGTACGCAGACGAAACTGGCGATGGCATTTGTATCGATAGAATCGGGAATACATATTGGTATGAAAAAATGCGCGTTATATGTTGGTTTTTGCGTTGATATCTATCGGCTACTCTCTCATTTTCTTGTCATCTTGGCAAGAGACTTTCCCAACGCATACAGAGCCATTGATGTGGCGCATCTCGAGTATTGCACTTGTAGCAACCATTATCATATATTTTGTTACAGTGATGTTATGGTGTCCCGAATCAGATGATGAACAAAAAGTCCGTCGAGAAGCCTAGGTCTTGGGACAGAAGATTGCAGCATGAGAAAAGATTTCTTCTGAAAAATCTCATGACGCATCTCGATTCAATCAATTGAGTCAATTCGTATACAAGATCACAAGTCTTCGGTGGTGGTACCATTCCAAAGCCAAAATAATCAACAATCCCAAAACAAACGATCCGCTGCTCGACGTCAACCCGAAAACCCAAGTAAGCATGTATGTTTGCGCCTTTATATATTGCTGCGCGAGAACCTATCTTTACGTGGCGGATTTGGCGCAGTTAAGGTTAATGCCCGAGGGCGCATGTCAAACTGTGCAGTGGCCAAGCTGGTTTCCTCATATTGAGTGAGTGAGATTACCAGAATCATCTAATCATAGAGTACGAACGTTAGGATGTTGTTTGTGTCTTTATGAGTTTCTAGGGTCTATTGGTATTGCTGACAGCCATGATTGATAAGAGAAAATGATAGCTCTATGATGTCATTGAGCTCGGTAATTAAGCGAACATGTCGAACTTCAACTTCTTACAAATAACAACAATAATGAAATCAAATGATTCTTTATAACATGCAATGGTTTCATGTGAAAGAAACATTAACTCCTGTTTCTCCTTGTTGCACCAATTATGTTTCCAAGAGCAGACCAAATTTTCTATGGTACAACGAGCACTGCTATATCGAAACCGTATCCTCGATAGTAAACCCTAGAGTACTAGAAATATAACAATATGCTATACAGCAAATATAGTACATTACTATAAATAATATAGCGCATCACCGTGAATAATATAGCGGCTCGTTATTTTTTTGTAAATATGGCGTAGCTTTTTATACAAAAAAAAGTTAGTATTAATAGTTTACATTTTTATTTCAAGCTTTGTTTATTGATCTTAGTATATAAAACTAGGCTTTTTCAAGTATATTACGAAATCTTGATCTATTTAAGAGTATTGCTTTATGCAGGCATATTCAGATATATTATAAAATTCATATCATCGTTGTTATTGTTATTGATAATGAAGCTATTTAGAAATCGAAGTGGTTAATACATTATTATAAGGAGTGCTTTCGAAATAGGGGGGCGGAAGCGGAATAGAAAAAGCAACTCTTTAAGAATAACTCACTTTTAATGAAATGGTAATAGTATTAATGATATTCAAATAAAATTGATAATATTAGAGTAAAGTGAAATTGAAGAGAAGTTAAAATGGGATTGAGAAAGGTATATTGGTATTTCGAAGTTAATATAGTATTCGAAGCCAATATAGTATTTGAAGTTATTTTAAACCAATGATAGAGAATAACCATTTAGAGGAAATGGTTATCCAATTAGAATGAATGATTTAATAGGAGTAATTATAATGCAATATAGACTGTTTAAAGCTCCTGCCATTATATGTATAAAAAAACACACTAAAATGCGATTTAACGGGATTCTACAATAATATGGCATACTTCTGGTACCCTAGGGTATGTTATTTTTGTTTGATTGCCGAGCAACAAATTTGATATACCAGTACCACCTTTCCCCCTTCCAAGAATTCTTTTTACTACAACACTTTCAAATTTCAACATCACAAATTCAAAAAAAATCAAAATGTCATGAAGATCACGATCCAGGTCGCAATCTAGATCACGACCTCAAGATGAGCAAGGAGATGATTCGCATATTATTCATCTATACAGATTTCCAGTTCGCCTAACGCGAATGTTAGCAGCAGCCATGAATACCCCAGAGTCTCAACAACAGCGAGGCTCTAGTTCAATCAACCGACAAATGGGCCAAAATCTTCAGCAAGAGGCCGGCGATATCACCAGAGGACGCCCATTGTCTCGGGAAGTAACACGCCGCTCGATCAAACAAAGCACATCGCCAACCCCAGCTGATGATGCTGTCACGGTTTTAGTTTACAACAAGCATATCCAGGAAACGTCGGCAAACAAACTTAGTTTCTACAGGTGATTCGACCTTTCAAATGACGTGGAGTTGATAAACTTTCGGATTTTGACCGCAGACCTAAAAATCCTACATCCTCTGTTCTCAAGTTGGAGGCTTCCAAGATGAACATGACTGCAATAGACGTCGCACTGATCTTGTTCCAGCATCTTTTGAGTCTCGAATCGAATATTTGTATTGCCAAAGATACGATTACCCCAGAAGAGACTGCATTTTATAAAGCCGCCTGGCCTGATATTGGCTGGGATCGAAAGGAACATTACACAGTTAAGCAGGAGCTTGTAAAGAAACTCCTCGGCATTCAAGAACTCTCGAGTAACGATATCTATAAGGCGAATCTCAAGTTTGAAGATGTATTCGATCACCCTAAGTTGCGACTACTCATGAAACATCATCCTGATTTCAATATCGCATCCAAACTGACAATGGAGAATATGGTGGATAAGCCGGATACTGCCTGGGAGCTATGTGAAGTCGATGCTGAAACTCTTGCCAAATTCAATAGGTTGGTTTGGGACGGGGTTCTTGAACTAGATCAATTTGTCAACAGAAGATTTTCGGGTGTGAAAGGAGGACAACTCATACGATCGCATTTTTCGGCCAGACCACGGTTCTTTTCTATTCTATACGAGCCTCAAACAAAGTTCAGATCCATATCCGAAATGCAAACCTTTAAAATGGGAGGTTTGATTGTCACACCGAAAGAAGGAGAAGAGAGAAAGTGGGTTTGTGACAAAATGAAACATGTATATGTCCCATGTGCTATCGTCAGATTGGGAGACAAATATGGTCTCGAGGATGATATTCGTACCCATGCCGACGAAGGTAGTGAGATTATACCCAGGGAGAATTTTGGAGGATGAACGGGAGATAGATCAAGTGGAAGTCGATGGTCAATTCTAAATAAAGGTCGATACATGCTATTCTATCATCGAATTACCAACAAGGAAGAAGATCCAAAGCCTGAGACTGATGCTTCCACAGAAGATCCTGAGTTCTGGTCAAGAAAATCTTCTGGCGGTGATGCAACTTCCAGGAAGAAGGGCAGAGCAGAGTCTCTGGGTGATACCAATGACGATGAAGATCCCGTCTCCAGAAAGACGGGGTTGAAAAACTCTGACTCAAATGTCGGAGTCAGATATGATGATCCTAAAGCCAGAAGCGCAACCCGACAGGAGAAAAGGAGCAGAAAGTGTAACTTCTGTTACAATTACGGCCATGAGGAAGATAAGTGTTGGAATAAATACCCAGGATTGTATCGTGATGGCCTATCTCGAGGGGGAAATCATGGCTCTAACCAATCCAGAGGCCGTGGATCTAGATCCAGATCGAAATCTCGGGGTTTGGGTCCTTCTTTCAATCAAAATAATGATCGCGGCAGCCGCTATGATACCGGTGAGAGGGAGGGTTAGAGAAGTGGTAAATTGAATCCAAATACGTAGATAATGCCTGCTTTGTGCCCATTGAGAGGGATTGGAGGGAGGGGCGGAGAGGGATGGTAGTTTTTAGTTTAGTCCATATTAAGCATTTCTGGCCTTCAATAATAAATCTGATATCAATCTGAAATACTGGCATAATCATGACGACCACAATCTCCCGATATTGTAAACATAGGACCTTTTCCCAAGAATGTGTTTAGAGAATTTCGAAATCTAGCTTGATACCGGTGGAAGTGAACCATTCTTCAGCAAACCCATTTTCTTGCAGCTCCGTCGGGTTCAGAAAGTATCCGCCAGCTCCAACGGCCGATTTTAGTGAGGTTATTTGTGTTATTGAATTGAAAATTGGCAAAGGGTATATTTCTAGTGGTAGGTCAAGTCTTATGCTTAAGAACGGATATGACGTAAATGATATAGAACTGAAATGTGCATTAGGCAATTGGAAATAGGGAATGTACGCCGGCCCCAACAGCTGATTACATTGCAAAGGTTATTAATATTATCAATTCGGAAACTGCTCTAACATAACTTCGTCCTATCCAAGAGGTTTATAATCTACCATGTAGGAAGGTTTATGCTTAGGAACGAATGTAACGAGGATGGTGTAGCCCTGAGATATGTATTGGGTGACGAGGTTCCAACCCTTGAATCTGATCAGATAACTGTACACATTTCAATGGACGCATATATCAATATTGATAGCAGGTTTCCGAACCAGAGTCACACTTCGAGTGTGGTATCAGAGCCAGTTACAGAGCTCTCCTTGAATTCTGGGTGAGGCTCAAACTGATCCCACCATTTCCTTTAGAACTTGAGGTATGGTATTCTTTGGCCATAAGGACGATATTTTGAGGTACTGAAGGGTAGTATTGTGGGGATTGTATCAAGACCTTGAGGGCATCTTCTTTCCAAGTACCACCGTTTATTTCGAAGACAACAAAATGAATAAGAGCATTTTTATCACCACAGGTGATGTTTATCTTGTAACCCAAAGGTTTTTAGGGATTGCCTATCCAATACTTGTGATATTTCATAGATCAAACGAGACCATTAGCCATAACGCTGGTTTCAGAGCTTTGGCATGCTTGAGAGACGTCTCCTGGGAGGGTGATGCACATAAATCTTTCATGGCCTGTTGGAACACGAATAACTGCTGCGAATAAGGAAGATCGACTATCTGTGTTGATGTAAGGGAACAGCCTCGGGGTCGATCACAGAAGGTTCAAGACCTTGGAACAAATTCGAGGATGAAACTGTTTACATCTTATTCTTGTGATTGGATGTTGAATCTCTGCGTGATAAATTGAGGAATTCCTTTGAGAGGTCGTATGACATCTGCCGAATCTCTAGGAGACTGATAGTAAATAGGATATTTTCTGCCAAATATCAATACTCCACTGTACATTTTCTATTTCGATCCGAAATTTCTTTGAGCTGGCGGGCTATTGATTTAAACAAATTTTGAGCTGGCAGATTGTTAAGCTAACTGATTGCTGAATTAGCAGACTGCTGAGCTGGCGGGCTGCTCGAGAAGACTTTTCAGCTTGTTCTCTAGTTGAATGACTGGGCTTATTTCCCATGGATCCTGGGTCAATGATATCATTTACGGGCATACGAGTTCTCTTGTGAGAAGGCTCTGTCATAAGTACAGACAATTCAATCTATTCGTCCTCACAGTCGAACCCCGACTCAGACATAGCTTTAAGCTTGGAACAAACAGAAATAGGTCCCACAGATTTACTCAGTTTAGAACAAGGAGCCGATGTAGAATTTCTGGAGAGAAAGATTGTTGGGGCATTGACCTTATCATTCCTGACAGAGTGGAGAAATCAAGAAGAGACAAAGGGGTAAAGTGAAGAAGAAGAAGGGTTATTACACATTACCTCAAGGAAGTCCGAGGTTGCCAATAATGCAGTCAATCAAGTTGAAGAAACTGTCTAGGACGACTCGATAATTTTAGACACGTTTGGCGGAACGAGCGAAAACTCACCCAAAGAGGGTTTTGTTATTGATAGAACTGACCAGATTATTCGAAATTGATAATGTTTGAGCGGGGATTTCCGCCAAACACTATTTGATGCAGATATTCTTGTTCCCAATTCTCCCTTGGATCATTATGACATTCCTTCAAGACATGTACAAGACCAGCGCAGCGTGTGCAGGATACACGCATATTATTGTATATGATCGTGCTATTGATTAGAGGATGCGTAAAAGTGTTCGCGAGAGGAAGATCAAAGCCGTGATTGGACTGACCACCGGCCTTTTGGCTCCTCCCAATCAACCAAGCCACGACATCACCCGTGCTAGGTATTCAAACACGTAGTTTTAGTTTGAGTTATGTTCGTCAGTGGAAGAGAGAGGAGAGATGCTGAGATTATTGAGAGAGGTTGGGGAGGGGGGAAATGAGTAATTAAAAGGTCACATATTCCATTCGTTTTCCTACTCAGGTGTGATGTGAATTACTTGATACATTTTACCCATCTGACATACGCATGAATGAATGATACCACCTTGAAGAGAATATCGACGGCAGTATCTACTTGAAGTTGGAGTGAAAATACTTCAAACCTCAAGCTTAAGATCGCAGAATTAAAGAGATGATGGATACAGAAAAAGAATTCATCAGCTGAAGATATGTTAAGAGTTCAAGCGACTGCGAGTTATAAATTGTGAAAATTCAACGGAACTTCTTTCTTCCGTTTCATAAAGTACCACAACCTAGTACCTTGAAAGTATACCTACTAAGCAGGTAAAGTGTGCTGTAGTATACAACAAGGCTGGCAAGGCTACCAAGTGAAACCTTTTAACGTATTAGGTATTTCTCTGCAATGTATACTCAATGTAAACCTAATGCATACCTTTCAAATCCCATGCGACAGAAATAAGGGTCTACGGAAAACTACCCACAGGCAAGGAAGACAGGCAAGGAAGGCAGGCAAGCAAGAGAAAGGCATCTCCAGATGCATGGAGCCCAAATGGTTCTCCCTTTCCCTCTTGCAATCATTCTACTGATTCTAAATCCAGAAACAAAATTCCTGGTGCTCATCCACGACGTGTAAAGGCGGTGCACCCGCATAATATCTTCGACTCCCTCGAAATTAATACGATCGATACTGACGAGGGCTAGGATAACAACTTGGGATGGGAAGATCAGCCTGTATCTGAACATGGTCCTAAATTTACACAAAACCTCCGCCGTCAAGTCAATTTCAACGGCCTCTTCATCCTCTCACACATCAATAGAGTTTATACACAGGCGCTACTTCTCAGACTCTCCGTCAAGCTTCTTCTCTCCCCAAATCGGAGTGTGATTTTCGTCTCAAGGAAAGACACTTGCGTCTTGGATTTGAATACCAGGGGAAAACGAGCTCTGCAGAATGGCAGGAGAAACATCTATAAACAAATCTTATTCCAAGACTTCCGGGTGGCACAATCAATCAACATACATCTTGCTTCCCCCGTCCATTTTATCTGCCGGGAATCATGGTTTACAAAAATTGAGGAGGTCGAAAAGGAACTAGACGTGCATTTTGTGAATAGGCTCGATGATCATGAGCACTTTGCTTAGGGTTCTACTTTAATAGCTAGAACATTAGGCTGAATATATTCCTAGAGCTTTGCGGTGGGGAGGGGGAATAGATAGAATAGAATAGGTACTGGAGGATACGAATCATGAATTGGCAGGAACCATCGGGAAGCACTTGAGATAGGGCAGGTAGTATGACGCAAAAGGGCTAATGTGGTTAATAATGGAGTATCAGAAAGCACAAATAATGAAAAGTTTCGATTGCGGTCATGAATCTCCAAAGATAGCGAAACATGTAAATTGTGTTATGTTTTAAGAGGATTGACAGTTGTCCCAGATTTCATTTCCCATCACACCAGTTCCATTCATCCACTTCAATGTAATATTCTTGAAAGTATCCAGTGTCCTATATGTTGATGCAGTATAAGCCGACGGATTTTCCAATCGCATGGTGCTTTTTTATGTATCTGTTCATGATTTCCAGTATCAACCAAGGTATACCTATCAAGATACAAATGACTCTGCTGACAACAGTGAAGTGAAAATAGTAAGTAGCTAATTGTAGGAAACCTTCCATGACACTTTCCTCACATTTTCTGGTATCCCAAAAGGTACATTGCTTAGTATACAAGAGGGTTTCATAGAAACAAGAGGTACTAAACGAGAACCTCACAGAATCTGCAAAGTTGTATTGGAAATATGTTCAATTTTCGTAGGGTATACCATATGGTATGCTTATGATGCACAAACAAAACTGGCAAGATTGATATGGAAAACTTGATACCTTGAGGTGATCATACTTATTAGTATTCAAGAGCGATGATGATCAATGCATATTGATAGGATTGATATTACATGTAATTCATTCAAAGTCTCTGCTATGATTTAACCTGAAGCTGCGATATAAGCTAAACTTCAAAATCCCATAGCCTACCTATTCAATGTCTAATCCCAGGTTCAACAGTCATTCGGTATTCAATACTTAAGTGTCTAAAAGGTCTTTGCACTGCAACGTTACATACTGTGGTCATTGACAGGGTTATAGGTCTTAGGCTATTCAGTTCATTATCACTCCTATAAATTCTCCTAACCTTTTCATCTCACTGCAATAGATCTTTATACTTTTTGTATGTTATTGAACGGCATTAAGGTGTATTTATCTTTCTTCAAGAATTATTAAGTATCAAATAAATAGAAAATCAGGTCATCTAGTAAATAAGTTTAATCAGTCCATTAATCAAATGCTTTCTTGATCCTCATGGCGTTGCACACAAATCAAATCTTAAACATCCACACACCAATTCATACTTATTAAATTACTGGGGAAAGTTTCGTTTGTGTGGATGGGGACAGGAGAAGCCTACTCCTATAGATGAATTCCCCGACCTTCAATCTGAAAATGAGATCCCTAGCTCGCGGCCAAAAAAGTTCGAAATGAGTGAGTAGGAAGGCTGACTTGAAAAATGAGAAGAATTTGATGGTTGAAGATGCCAATAATGATGAACCAATAAAATCAGAAAATATCGCAGAGTTACGAGAGGTACAAGACATTCGTTCTGTGGAGATGAAAGAGGACAACCAAGAACAAGAGCTCGGTTGTTAGCATTGACCCTTTTTTCCTTTCACATCATTAATATGAAAATATCCTCCTAGTTGATTTAAACTTGATCTATTATCTATCTGAAGGTAGATACACTTTGTCACTTTCTTTGCTGTAGATACAATGGCTTCCATGTGATATCTGAATATTCCAAAAATTCTTGTGTCTAACATCTACTCGAATATTTACTTATCGGTATCACCTTTTTGGCAAACCAATATGACACTTCTACTGTGTAAGATGAAAATTAATAGAAATTGATCTATGGACTCAACAATCGACAGAATCATTAGTAGAGTTACCACTCGACTGAATATCACCCAATTGCTCGTTTGTTTTAAGACCTCTATTTTGCATAGGACTACCTAAACAAACAGTTCCAGTCTTCTGTGCTTGGGCACTTTTATCTTCTCATTCTACTTCAAATTAGAACGTGGAACTAGCCGTTCTGTTTCATTGGTATTAAACAAGACTATTCCCCCACGAGTGTGAATTATGAAGTATTAATTTGACGTTGCTCAAGATACCACAACCGGCAGTAACACCAACAGACAACAGAAAGGTCGATAACCCCTCACATTCTTGCATGTTTGCATGTTCCCCCCAGGTCTAGACCACTTGTAAAAAGACCCTTGGCATCTCCTAAATGCCAAATAGTCCCACCCATGCAAAACTCCGTAACATATGTCTCAGCTACCTAATTCAAGTGCGGAGTATATCCTCAAAATTGACTCCCATTGTTGTCTGGCAATCATGGTTCGTGAATCATACGATTGGTGGAGACGCCTGAAGAGAAAAAAGCAAGTTCTAGATCATTATAATCCTAGCTCCACTTGGAGTACACCGCATGGCAAAAACTTTGAGCCTTTTGGAGCCCACGTCTATCAAAGCTACATATAAGTAAACATAAAACTCCTTTTAGACTTTTGATATCTCACTGTAGATGACGCAGCTAGAGTTGATCCGTGCGTGTCGTTAAAGGAGAACAGTGAAAGACAGATAGATGTTTATCCTTAATCTTACATTGTTCACCATGGCCCGCTCATTGTAGATTTTCTCTTTTCTCGGAATGAATAATGTGGAGAGTCAATCACAATCTATACTTCTGGAATTGTTTCAATAACCCCAGAATTACAGGGCACTTCTTTTTTTAGAATTTCCGTTCTGTGACGATTGTGAAAAGGGAGAAAAACCGGAATGTTTTGTTTTTTCATCTCACACATGACTCCCGAGGTATCTCCACAATTTTCAAAGGGGAAAAATGGTCTAGACCAAGTCACTTGACTTCTAAATTCAGCCATGGGCATGGGTATCCATCACTATGCATGAGAACTGTGATTTAGAAGAAGGATTCAGATATAAAACATTACTGTAGGGTGAACTGAAAGTGTTGAAATTGAAAACGGGTCTCATTGCAGGGGCTGAAACTTTCAACGGCGCAAGGAACAACATGAAGTGTATAAAACAGGAAAAAAACGAGGGAAGTAGTACTTGACGTTGTTTGGATGATGGATTGCGAATGTGTTCCCAAGGTTCTGAAGTTTAAGGTTGAGAAGATGTAATTATGAATCGGTCTAGGCCTTTGAATGTTTGATATCTTTGCGGGGTCTGAAGAAGGATCAGATAAAGCCCAGCCAGGAACCCTATCGCTGCTGAATCTTGTGATATAATGCCACTATTCCCAACCAATGAAGACTGAAGAAAAACCAGAAATTTTAGTATTGGGCCAGATATAGTCCAAGGCCATAGGCAAGGTGAAGCTGGTGAAGCTGGTGAAGCTATTGATGCCGAATTCCGATTCAAAGACCTATATCGGAGGTTAACGTGAAATCCATTCAAAAACTTGAGAGCGGAGAAGAAATACAAGATTCCAACCCAGCTACTGGGTATTATGTCAACTAGTGGAATATGACTCTTTAGCTTGGAGAGGAATCAAGAGGAAATAGAACTAAAGTCAGCCATCACTTGGTGGGGGTGAAAAGGCCTGCAAAGAAGAAAGATGATTACAAACTCAATCAACTGCCGTCATCAATGAATAGATTGTGCAAGTCGTGGCTTCATGACAAAATTCAAACGGTCTTGGAGATGAGGACGGACCACAAGCTTCAGGTCTAGATCTGCATACATCATTACTGTATATCCGTAGACTAGATAGGCATGACATGATGGTAATTATTACTGGAAAATCATAAGAAGGAAAGCCAAGTCCGTATGGTTGTTGATCACCATGACCTAAAAAGAATCGAGAAAAATGAAGCTATCATCAACTTCAATATCTCAACTTCCTTTTTGACAAAGATTCAAGTTTATGGTCACGTTACCAAGGAATCGGTCAATGGTGATTGGTTGGTTGTTTTTATCCGCTGATAGGTCAAAGGTATCGGAAAATATCCAAGAGAATCAATAGACTGACTCCTAAACTACTGGTCCACGGCACGTAAACTAGCCACTTTTAGCCACTTTGAGTCAAGGAGGCAGATTTTGGGACAAGTGACTGACTGATGGTTCGTATATGAGTGAGAGTGAGTCACGAGTTTAATATTCAAGTATACCTTCGTTGCAGTTTGATTGATACAATTTCATAAGCCAAAGGTAGAAGACCGTGCTTATCTTTCATTTATGAACGTATTCGCATCTACGTATATTAACAAAGACAACGATGGAGCCGAGTACCAACTGAAGGCATAGCCCATCTTACAGTAGGGAATGCGTAAAAGTTTCTTATATTCGTACGCGTCGATACGGATGGATAGAAACGAAACTTTAAGTTCTTGATAACCAATTAGCTTTATCTTCGGTGTATGTAGAGAGACCTGGAGTCCGATGATGAAAGCTCTAAAGCTTGCTCCCTTGGTTAATGTCAAGGTTAGTACAAGCTTCACCTGCCTAAGAGTTAGCAGGATACCATCTAATTGGTATTTGGTAAAATTTGGTAACCTTATGTAAAATCCAAAAGCTAGATGGATGTTGCGGGCATTGCGGGGTTCCGCGGGGTCCGAACGAACTGGACATTAAGTTGTTCTGGTTAGTGGTCGCATGATCTCACCAAGAATAGAAAAGAGTTGATGGTTTACTTACTCACCAGTACAGTCAGTGAGGCAGGTAGTCAAGTAGTCAGCCAGACAGTTGGACAGTGATTCAGTTAGTCAGTCAGTCAGTCAACCATCAGTTAGTCAGTAAGTCAGTAAGTCAGTAAGTCAGTAAGTCAGTAAGTCAGTAAGTCAGTAAGTCAGTAAGTCAGTCAGTCAGTCAGTCAGTACCTACAACATTGAATATATACAAATCGAAATCTTGACTAGTTTGTTAACCGATCAATATACAGATTCGTATACAGATTCGTATCTCGATGCAGATGTATCATGTGCTTTGGTGATTAACCTTACTGAACAACGAAACATACCAAAATGGATATCGATGCATAATTGATCAAATGCTATAACAAAACAAGCATCGGGCATGTTGTACATCAAAAGCCTCATGGCAAAGGAGTCTTTTCTCCGCCAAATATTCCATGTAGTAAACGAAGGTTAATATTGATTTTGAAACAAACTCCTAGGCATTATTGTGTATAATGATCAGCTACGGATGAAGAGATGCGAAGGAAGCCATCTGCTAGAGCCCGATGGTAGTTATCGGAAAGTTAAACTCAAATTTGACAGGAGTTTAGACTTCAAAGACATTCATTCCAACAGCATGCATCCATCTAGATGAGGTCGAAATATCCATGACTTTAGCTGTTAGTTGGAACTATCCATACAGTAGTTGTTCCAAAGTATACTATACTCGTAGAGATAAACAATCACATACCCTTCGCATACGTAGTATACCAAATCTCACTCAGATATCTTCTTTTTCTTCTTTTCATTTCAATAGATTTGATAGATCCATGGACTCGGTACAGGAGATTCTTTCGTACTTCCATCGATGCCTCATGTATATTATTCGATCGCCCTAAGAGTTTAATCTCCCTATGAGGAATGATTACTGATATAAATTAGCAGGTGATCAAGGGTGTTGTTTTTAGACCACCAGTTTAACGCACAGGTACAGGACAAGCGCCGAAGATTTATCAACAAGCCTTATAGGTAGTTGATAGCGCCATGTAGAAACAACTGATCTCTTAAGGTTTTTCGATGCAAGGCAAACAAACATGTAACTACTGCTCGACTACTGTGAATTTGTGTCTTTCGGGCATTTCCTTCTTGCCTTGTTCATTCGGAGAATTAATTCCGTGTAAGAAGACGGTGGAAGGAGAGAATATCTTGACTTCTGACCCAATGGCTGTCGTTCTAATGTACCCCTGAGTCTCTTCTAACTACTACCAGTCAAATCAAGGCAAAAATAGATCCTGAGAATCCTCAAGATTGTTGAAAGGGGAAAAGGAGATAGCACCCCGTATTAACCTTACAATATTGAAATAACATGTTGCTGAGTTTCGGGAACCTGATATTATCCCCGCTCTCCTGATGTATTTGTAGCATTGACTCTTATCAAACCCCAAGAGATTTGAGTCTCCTTTGATACTTTATTCCAAGACATTATTTAGACATGGGAAAAACTTTGTGAGGTTGCCTGGCTGATTACACCGGAAAGTCAAATAAAGTTTTTGCAGCGATTATTTTCGTGGCATTTCCAAGGGAGATAAGATGTTTAGTCAACAGTATACGACTTATCCCGGGTTAGAGACTGGCGGCAATTTTGAAGCTTTGCATTGAACCGAGTCCCGGAAAATAGGAGACCTGGGGAGTACGTGGTGATGTTTACATGGTATCTGGTTTGATCGACCCTATCTGAACTCTACGGTATATACCCAACACCTTCCCGCAGTTGTGCGCACTCGAAGAAGTAGATGATCTGTTGATCTGTTGATATTCAATACTCTCCCAATACTCCCCACAACTCATGGGTGATTCTCATTCGATCGTTCCAGGAGGTCCCCGATGCACATAGCCACAGAAACTACCCACGAACAATTCCTTAGCCCCTTCATTAACAGCCCGAATACGCACTTTAGCAATTCAAGCCGACAAGCCCGGTTGACTACAAGTAGTTTACACCCGCCAGGTCCGTAAGAGCACAACAATCAACGACCATTACCATCATATCATCAGTCAAGACTCAAGAGGTTCTTGTTACCTACAACTGCATATTCGCATCCTTACAAGAGTTATTCCCAACTCATTCCCGCATAACGATAGATCACTTCTTAACATCACACTCCGTACAATCACCTGTTTATCTCTTATCATAATACAAGGCAGAGAGACTCGTACCATTGGGTATCAATCATCTCGAAGTCATATCAAAGTTTACGCGTACTCCACCTAATCAATCTATGACAAGCCTTTAGACATTATTGTTTCCTGGCGTCTGCATTCCATTCCCCGCCTTGCCTCAACGAATATAACTCATCCTTTTCGTACGGGAACACTTTTTTTTTCTTTTTCACGTCAATCTAAACAAGCGCAACGACCCTTCAACATCCTTACTCGTATCCCAGTCGGTGATCTACATTCTTCAATACCTTTTTCAGGGTAGCTTGGTCTCTTGTTCCATACCCTTGGAGGTAGCCTCAAGATCGAAATCTGATGTTTCGATCGGTCTTTTTTTTTAAAAAGACTTGAAGCCCAGCCTGGGAACCGAAGAAGTTACTTCTGACCTTGTTTTCGACTACTTGAATTGGGCTCTCATTGGCATTTGCATTTGCATTTGCATTTTCATTTACCGGAATTATCTCATTGCTACCAACAATCTGGATAATTAATGTAAAAGTCCACAAAAGCCTCTTGGAAAAGTTTAAATATTTTTTCTTTTTCCTATCTCTCATCCATCAAACCATCTCCACCTACGGCATTGCGCAGCACGTACAACTTTCATACATATTACCACTGTTGCATCCATCTGCACTCCAAGTCAAGGATCTGTCGCCTTTTCTATTTTGGTGAACTAAGGTACATATCAAGTTATTATCTTCAGAAATACATCATATTAGTGTTGGGGTCCATGAGAGATATCATATACTCAATAACTTCAACTTTCAAATCACAACCTCAAGCATCTCTTCGCTCACACAACATCGTCACCACACCGCATAACTACACCATACAAATATACATAATGCCATCTTACGCATTCTCAAGAGTCTCCTCAGACTCTTCATCTTCATCTTCATCCTCCACTTCTTCATCAGCATCATACTCGATGGAACCAAGAGTGGAGGTTATGCGCTGCTCACGATGCGCCAAGACTGTCGAAACCATCAGCACATTACAATATCAAGGCAACGAATTACGGAGGGTCAGCACAGATGACGCTAGTGCCAGTGGGATGGTACGATTTGGCCACAACTTGTATTACTGTGATCGTTGTGCTAAGATGGTCGGGTACAAGTGAAGCGAGAATTGATGAAGGGGTTTCGAAGGAAGCACACGGCGCGAAAAACCACAACTCACCATCAAGGAAGGAAGTGATAGGAGATGCTTGGACGGAAAGCAAGGCGCCACAGGATATTGGAGTAAAGGGAAACTTTCTGGAAAGAAGGGCATGGGAAGAGAATCGGATATGGAGTATGGAGTCGCGATTTGGTGACACGATTGATACCTACCGATACCGATTTGTTACAATACAGTACCACTGTTTGCGATACTAAGCCATTGTCTTTTGGTGAAAAATCACTGTACACATGTGTTACAAGGTTCAATTTTGTCATCCTACTACCTACGAAACACAAAGGCGTCTTGGATGTCTTGTGTGGTTGTATCGCGTCGCATCACGTCACCATCATACATCTATCTACCCCGCCAAAACTCTCATCATGGCTAGCACAGCCAAATCCAATACAACCTCATTATCTTCCAACCTCTATTGTCATCAAACCGAGTCTTGACAAATTTGGATTACAGAAATACCTTTCACTCAAAAAAAAAAAACACCGAAAGAAACACGTCTATCAAAAAAACAATATATCCTCAAAAAGACGCATGCACATAGCCTCTTTCTCAACTATCACCCATGCCAAGACAAGAGACAAAAAACAAAAAACCGGTCATGGCCCGCAATCTTGTCATCCTTGCATTTATCCGTTTTCTCAGCTACCCCACAGAGCGTGGAGTTATATGATTGGATTGGTGTTCGGAGGGGGCCGAGAAAAAAAAACTCCAAGAGGAAAAGTGCTTCCGTGGCTTGAAGTTTTTGGGAAGAATATGCAGTGATGTCACTGATGCATACATGCATACCCTATCATGAGATTATTAACCTCGGTTTCTTGAGTCTTGACGGTTGGTTTTGAAGACCCTTTAGGCTATTGAAGGATGGGATGAGATGGGCATTGGCTATTTTTAGACTTTTTTGAGCCAGAGTTGAGGAGTTGGGGTTGGAGATTAGATGGAAACTTACAATGCATACATGTGCATGAGAGGAACGGGTAATGATGGCGGTGTATTCATATACCCTTTCACGAGACATGACAACGTAGCATTTTGAGCGGTTTTTTTTTTCAGGATATCTCATTTTTTTTATTTACTGTGTAAATACTATGTAAACATTTAGCTGGTCTTGATAGGAAGGATATCGAAGACTCGATACGAACGAAATATAAATAAACAATCCTCATACAACATGACTTTATCCTTTGCATAATTTTCTGTGAGCTTTTCTTGTTGGACCAAGGGCTTTTCCTAAAGGGTTAGTTTACATCTTGTACCTAGGGCTCATCCGGATAATTTCGGGGTACAAGTACCCTGATCTTCGACTTGTCTCAGAAGTGCGTGGAAGGCCTTTTCCCTTCATACAGTAGTGGTACGTCTAAATGAACTAGCGGTGCGAGGTGTACCATTCAATGCTATACTCTAACACTGTCACATGATCCATCAAAAGATGATGAAATTATGTGCATACCATTTTATGGAGATATGATTTGATATATGGACTCTATTATATATAGCAAAGTGATAATGATTGAAAACATCTAGGAAACGTTCTCGAAATGTTTTAAACTTAGATTCAAAATTAAACAATATATTAATAATCAACTTGTATAGAAGTTATGTCACGCATATATCATGTGATCCTTTGTACATGTGATCAGATCAAAGATCAGATCTCGTAATTAGACTTATACTAACCTTATCCATGTATATTAGCAACATTCCTCCATTATCATTAAATATAAACGATTCTTATATTACTATGTAAAAGGATTAGAGTCTTCTAGCTTACTCAATACAATCTATTCTTTTTGTACCATTCCATAAATGATCTAACCGGTTTCTGCCTTTTCGCTGACTTGTCATTTAGTATATCTTCTACTCTGTCATCTCATTTTACCATTCATTCTTGTTGCTCCTTTATCTGCTCTGTTCATCAGTTGCAATCTCAGCATCACGTCAAAATACCTGTTACAATCCAAGCAAACCTACCTCTCTTTCAAAATGGGCTCCCCAGACTACGTAGCCCTCCCCCGAGAATCTTCAGATTCCGATCGCTACTTCTCCCACACACCCGACACATACCGGACCTCCCTCGGATACACCCCTCATCACCCTCAAAGCCGCTCTATCGCCCTAAACCACGTGTTCATATTACGACTCGTAAACCTTTCCTTTGCCCTTCCCTCCTTCATCATATTCGTGCGCCAAGGCCACGAAAAATACATCGGCGCCGATATCTTCCTCATGCTCATCATGATATTCAACACCGTTCGAATGCTCCACCTATTCATATCCTCCGTCTTCCATATCACGGTTGAGATTACCCGCGGCTCGTGGCAAACTAGATTATCGGTACGACCAAACGGGGCCCGGGCAACCAATGTAATAGATTGTCTATTAGCGAGTGGATTGGGCATTGCCATGATCGGGGGAATGGTAAGGAACTGGAGGAATAACAGCGTAGTCGATGGGATTGTGCTTGCGTTTTTCACCATGTGAGTTTATTCGCATTTATACAAAGCAATGCATGCGCTAATATTCATCAGGTGCTTCCAATACATCATTGCGCTCCCCATCAAAAACCAAAGCTTCACCCTTAGATTCTATTACCACAGTGAAATTAGGGAAAACGAAGATGGGCAGATACGCTGCAGTAATGAAATCCATCGACTTCCTCTCGGAAATGAAGCTCACAGACAAACATCCGAGGATCTCGTATAGATCAATGAATGTTTCAGAAAGGAATTATGATTATCCATACACCGGCACTTTTTAACGCATGCGCCACCTGTATCGCCTGAAAATAGCTTGATATCCATGCGACTTATATATATTATCAAACGGCATGGTTTATGGAGATTTGTGGTTTCTCATTAGACGAGGTCGGATTGCAGTATTTGATATGTCCATATTTGGAAAGTAGATAGATAGGGGAAGGATAAAGAAGATACAGTGCATGTTTAGCTCATCAGACCATCGATAGGAACAGAAATATGTATAATTTTACCCATCTATTCACCACATGCCATGTACCTCCCCTTAAGGAGTCAGTTATCACTACTAAGCGACTTCCTCACCCCCAATACTTTCCGTTTCTTCCTTCTAGGTCAAACAATTCACGCTACCCAAATAACACAAATACTACGCACACTCGACAAACCATGAATACTCGATCGATTTACTCATCATCGATCAGGTTCCTTTCACCACAATCGCCACAATATACGAGATCGAGTCAATTTACTCCACGGCACATCAATGCATGGATATTCAGAATGCGAGGGGAATCCCGAGATCACTTCTCAAAATGGAAATGGAGATTGAGATGAAGATACAACGCCAAAGTAAATTCATCAAAAGTGATCTATAAAATACCCATCCATCATCCATCATTCATAAAACCATTTCTGCATTTATTTAGGTAATCATTCGTTCCATTCCGTAGGCATCAAGATCAAGTCTTGCATATGTTATTGTTTCTTCATCTTCTCTCGACCCTTTATTAAGCCTCCACTTACTCAAAGAATTGTGCCAAAGCTACATCATTATCATTAGCTTGCCTTCTTTTTTTCCAACAAATCAAATACTGGATCTTAAAAACTCACCCAAATGTCTGCTTGATGCTTCTAACATAATATTCACTCCAGTTTCTCTTCGTAACCTCTTCTTGACCAACTGGAACACCAGACCAAGAGACTCTCATTACCGTAACATTATCAACATCATTTTGATCAAAGTTAATCTCCAGCCTGGAAAAGTGTCCTTGTGGCCATTGATCAAGACGCCAGCTTTGAACAATCTTGGTTGGCTCGACGAGTTCGAGGTATTCTCCAGAAACATTACCTCCAAAGAGCTCGAACTTTCCTCCCTTCTTAGCACCTTCAAATAACTTTGGGGCAGCGCGTGTGAATGCGGAAATGCGAGCGGGATCAGTGAATGTTTGGTAGAGTTCAGAAGCTGGAGCGCGGAATTCTTCGTTGTCAGTGACAGTAGTAGTGTTAACTAAAGAAGATCCTTTGTTCGCTGATGTGCTTGTAGATTGACTTGGAGCGTTATGTGGATAGGTCTTTGCGGCTGTGATCTTGGATACAGGGTTTGCATCTGGCGCATGTTGAATATCTTTTCCATGTTCTGCAATAAGAGCAGGTCCAAGTTGTGCGAACTTTTTGCGGAGTTCAGGAATAACTTTGGAACGGATAAGATCTTTGACTGGGGCTTTAGAGTTTGCATCGGAGTAAATATCTATGTCAAACTGAAATCACATTAGACAAATCATCTGGGCGCCCATTGGGGACGACTAAACATACAACATACTCGTTTTCTTCGGTATCATGTGCAACTTCAGGAATGGTGATGGTACCGCTAACGGATTCATCATCTTTGGTTTTGCCTAGTCCAATTAGACAGAAATTCATGATATTGGCTATAACTACAGGGCATACCTGAATACTCGATAACGAGCTTGACATCAAATATGGTAATGACCTTTCCCTTGCGTTGATTCACATCAACATCTCCATCCATACTTATCAATTTATCCAATTGAGCCGTAACACCTTCCTCCTCGACCTTGACCTCCTTTATGTTATCCTCTAACCATTGTTTGGCCCATGTTGAAGCATCTTTGTTAACCCAGTGCCAGTTATTTGGATTGTGAAGAACCATGTTGGGTGAAGTTTGATTGATAGGCTAATAGAATCTGCCAAACTTGATATCAGTAACACGTATGACAATGAATTCAAGAATTCTTTTAAAATTGAAAATTTTTTATTCAGAAGGAGGCCCGAAGGCCATAGCATTGTCGTCAAAGATATGAGTACAAATCGACTCGGACTGGTGCCAGCTTGTGTCTCATCATTAGAAAAGGAGAGTGTGAGTTTTAAGAAAGAGATCTTCCACTTGAAGAGGTTTGTCAACATACCTTTTTGTAGAAAGAATTGAATCTAGAATAATTATTAGGAAAGGAGCAAAAACAAACTTCAAAAGCTGATCTGATACTGTTATGTATTAAAGAGAAAGAAGGGGAAGATGAAGAAACAGAAAAAGAAGAAGGTATTTAAGAAGAAGCAGAAGATATCTTGAGTGGTTAGGAGATTGAATAAGGTCCAAGTAAGAAGTTAGAAGAAATCAAAAGAAGGAATTGGAACTTTTTCAATAAGACGTTGAAGTATAGTGGGACTAAGCTCAAATACGGTATAGCGTGATAATGTTCTCGCCTTGAATTGAAGGCTGATGGGATAGTCATGTGATCCAAAATTGTTTGGAATTCCAAAAGTATAATTATTTCATTTTCTTTGGATCAAGTCTTTAACCACCTACCTATTCAACACAACAACGAGAAGATTTGGAGACATCTAGATGATGGTTATCACCAGATATTGACTGAAAGTATCTGTTGTACTTTATTTTGTATTAGTAAAGAATGATCACTACATATTTTTTCTTGTTAAAATCTCATCGATCTTCATGGCTGCGAACCTTCAGAGAAGAATCCAGCAATCCAAGTCCTGGAATTGAAGTCATACGGATATCAAGATGTTAAAAGGCACGAATAACGAGGTTACTCCCAAGTGGTAACCATCTCTTCACACACACACACACATACTGATCATGGCACCATGTGAGCTTGTCATCTAAGATCAGTTAGCCAGGTACAAAGTCATCATCGCAATCAGATACTCGTGAATTGGCGCGTACCTTTTTTAATCTGGCGATTTGACGGCTGCTACCTGACACTATCTAAGATAGCCGGCGCTTATTCTACTTGAAAACTCAGCCAGGGAATTACACGAACTTATCAATCGCAAACCAAAGCTTTATTCGACAATCACCTGCTGAATTGAGATAAACCGACACCCAAGTATCCAGTTCATTACTGTATGATGCTCACACTCAATCAGTTCAAAGGGTGATCATGGCTTGTTGTATATTTAGTGTTCTACAGTTTCTTATACCCACAAGGTATCCAATGTTTCCTTGGTCAAAAGTCCCCCTTTCTGCCTTTCTGCAAGCGATGGAGCAGCTTTTTCCAGTGGGTCAATGCCAGGGGTCAACCACCTATGTTCACAATATGTCTCTCATTTCCCAAGTTGGTGTTTTGATGTGGCTGCGAACGTCATATCCCCATATCCCACCCTTGCCAAACACCAGCCACGCATTCCTTGAATAGCCAACAATCAAGAAGATGCGGAAGGGCGGAAGGACGGGAATGACACCGACTATGTTGAAAATAATTTATTTCAGTGTACGATAAGGATGATGAATCATGACTTATCGAGATTTAACTTTTATAGATCTGCAATAGCTTGGATCGAGCGTTCCGACGCGAACCGCTTCTTTTCTCTCACAAAGTTTTTGATGATGTCGTCCCTTCCCTTCATTCCTCATTCTTCACATGAAGCCAAGGCGAGACCAGCTCTGCAAACATCAAGTCAGCTAACTACCAATCATATTATTCATCCTTTTATCCAATCCAATTGAAATAAAAGTCTCACGCGTCTCACACCATTTCAGTACATCCAACCAAACCTATTTTCAATCATCAGCTAAAGATAATAAAATACTGCTAATGAGTATTACGGTATCTACTACCAGCACTTGCTAATTCCTTTGCATATCTTGGCCCATCTTAAGATTTGCATATTCAACCAACTCTGGTATTAGTATTGGTTCTCACTCCTTGTGTCTCGTCGCTCCTACCACTCCATACTATATATGACGTAGTTTAACCCGGATCCCAAAAGATTGTCGTAACCAAGTAAGGTTACCTACCAGAAGATCAAGCGCATTTTGTTGACAAGCTTTATCATCACTTTTTTTCCTTTTACTTTTTTCTCTTATATACAACAAAGTTTCCAACTTGTTTAATTTTTGGGATTATCTATGCTTTCAATATTGTGTTGTTTTCATTAGTTAAACGAAATAATTCTTTGTTGTTTGATCTTTCATCAACCACCCCATTCATTATCTTTACGAAGCTTACCTTTCAAGGCAAAGACGAACTCGTTCTTGAAATACAAACATCATCATCCACTTGCTTAATTACAAAGTAAACAAATTCAAATTTAATCGTTCAAGATGGCTCCAGTAATATGGGGCTTAGATCTCAAGGAGATGCAATGGGGAAAGTTCAAGGGGAAATACATGTTCAACGATGTCTATCATCTTCGTAAAACTAAGATGATTGTTTATCAGATCGCCATGATACTGTGCGTTTGTTCTGAATCAGTAGGAACTGCAGCTTTAAGTGGTAAGAGTTTTCCTATCAAATCTCAACATCAACATCGGAGCAAAGGACTAATAGGTATTTATTTCAGATTATGTTGATCAACGAGATGGTATAACGACGCGGTATGGTTATCATACTTCAGTCAGAGATATTGTTGGAATTTTCTCATTCAACATATTTGTCGGTATAGCAGTTGCTACGATCTTTGGTTCGGGTTTCTTTTTCGATCTTTTTTGGCCCCAACGTGCGGAAACTCCCGCTGTGAAGAAGGCATGGAAGATTTGTTCGGTTTTGATGTGTATCTTTACTTTGGCAGATGCTATCGCTCTTACTGTAAGTCTTTAACACAGTATCACCCTTTGTACTCCTGTTGCTAATTATTTTGGCATAGGTCATCGTAGCTACACAACGGGCAACCATAGATGGACTTTCAAACTCAGCAGCACAAAAATACTTTGATTCGAATGGTCCACCGGCTCCCATATACCGTAAAAATGCATACTGCGTCGGTTCCACGGTACTCTTGTGGCTCGGTATGCTAGGAACGTTCGCAAGGTTAGTTTGGTCCACTTCATCTATCATGACCATCAACTAATCGCTCAATTGCAGTACATATATCATGTGGAAATCCATCGCCCACGACAAAATCCACGGACCTTTCGCTGCCGGCCGTGGACCAGCCGATGATCCTTGGGACATCAGTAACCAACCAGGGGCTAGCCAACCATCCGTCACCAACCCCAATTCCGACATCACATTCGAACCCAAACCCATGCACTCAGAAGATACCCCCCCCTCAAGCGCCGGCATCCCAACCAGCCACCCCGCAGACCCAGAACGTGGCACAGCTCCAAATACCCATACAGTACCTGGCACGAGCCGCACTGCAAACGCGGAAGCCTACCCTGGCACATAGCCCCGCAACACGATTCTCACCAAATAGACCTCGATCCAAGGCCCAGAAAGACGGGTCATATATGTTGTAAGATTTTATATATATCAGAAATTCGCCACGGGGAAACCAGAGACGATGTCATGTTATTATACCCTACAGCACTGCATGATTGGATATTGATATTGGATATCTATCCTCTTGGAAAAAGCGTTTGAGCATTCGGAATAATGATACCAAGTTTTGCATGGCGTGGAATGGCGTTGGTGTTGGGTTTTGATTTTTGATTTCCGCCATCAGATATATATACTATATATACCTACTTGCAACAATATACATATACACGATTGTACACAAATTTCGCACTCTTAAAATAACATGAATTGACATGCCATGACATAACTTGCTCGCCTACTCCCCAACATCGCAACGCATCAACGACATCGACTATAGATGAGTATTTTGCAAAAGACATCAGGTGGAATGCTCTCTCTCTCTCTCTCTCTCTCTCTCTCTCTCTGCCTGCCTCGTCTTTTTTGTTTTGTTGCGCTTCATCTTGGCTGTTCCCTTCCCCCCTCCCCCCTGTCTTTCTCCGTGGTTCGTATCCGTATACATACCTACCTACATAAACGTACACAGCTACGTACATACCATACCATACCATACCATACCATACCCACCCTACCAACCCAGCTCTCGAAACCGGTACTCCTTGCTTGCTTGCTTGCTTACTTGCTGTATAATACACAAAAACATAATCCATAGTCCATAATCCATACCCAAGTTCAAGGATCCACCATATATTAATTCTCAACACGGGGACTTCATATTCTGCATACCGTATTGCGTATCCAATATCCCCTATCCATCACAAAGTAAATACATCACATCACCACACCTTACAGACTACACTCACATCCGCCAGCAAAATATTATGAAATGATCATCGTATTCATTAGGTAATTGATTGTGTGATTGCATCTAAGTTTCCACCTTCCCTAGCACTAGCACCAGCACTAGCATAATCCCCGCAAGGTGTCGATCCTATCGTATCGTATTATATCGCATCACAGCGAGTGATTTAACTGGTCCCGTCTCTCTCCAAAGCAAACGCAGAAGTAAAAAAATCCTTATTGTAGCGAGCATCCCCTGAATACAGCGAGGAGCTACGGCCTACCTACCAAGTGATTGCTCCTTCATATCTCTAGTTGGCCCCAAAAAACTCATCGCAGGGAGTCGGTATCAGCATGAACAGAACTCGTATACTCCATCCCCCTTCCTTCCCGTCCCTTCCCCCTTCCCTTCCCTCCCCTCCGTCCATCCATTTATTTGATCGCAGCGCTCCTTTCCTTTCCCATCCTTAATAAATGACTAATACCTAGCCAGACAACCCAGTCCAGCCTAGCTAATACTATACCAACGGACATACCCTACACCATATTCGCTTGTAATCTCGACTGTCGATGAGAAGGAAAAAGAGAAGAAAACGTGGATGACTGAAATAGAAGATAAAGAAAATTCCTCGCTATGCATGGAAGAAAGATGCACCAAATTATCCACCCTCCAAGAACGCCCCCATGATCCATCCGACCGAAGGTTTGAATCGTTAAAACGTATACGACAAAGAAATATGAAGCGAAGATAACAGCTGAATAAATATGGTTTACTCCCATTCCTTTCCCCATTCCCATTTCCGTTCTTCCGATGAGTGTGCATGATTTTGTGATAATCGGTAATGCTGTTTCATACAACCTCGGGAGTGATTTCATTAGACGTTGAAGTTTCGTACATTCGTTTATTGA
Source organism: Monilinia polystroma (assembly GCA_002909645.1). NCBI lineage: Eukaryota > Fungi > Ascomycota > Leotiomycetes > Helotiales > Sclerotiniaceae > Monilinia > Monilinia polystroma. The sequence continues at coordinate 15,872 of PDUE01000389.1, read as the reverse complement.
TTTGCATTATTGCCAACTTCGACGATTCGCTCGGTTTCGTCGATTCCTGGTAACAAGATGCGATGGCCACGTTCAGATTTTGGAACTCCATCTCGGGATGCGCCAAAATCAAGGACCTACAGTAAGTATTAGCAAAGGAATCAATCTCTTTAAATAAGTAAATAACTGACCTCGACAAATGTGAAATTATCACGCTGAACAGCTGCAACACATCTTCTTTCGTCGAACTTGACTTGCCAGACACCACTCAAGTCGCCCAAGAGGTCCTTGATGCATTCACCAGTTTTAACATCCCACATCTTCAGGGTACGGTCTGATCCAGAGATGACCTTTTGCCCATCATGTTGGAAACAAGTGATGGCACCCGTGTGAGCACTCAATGTACTCTTACAAACGCCACTCTCCGGGTCCCAAATACGCAGTGTTGAATCCGCAGCTGCTGACACAAGTCGTTCATCACGCAAGTCCAAGAGACCAACAAGGGATGTGTGACCTTCAAGAGTGAATAAACAGGAACCAGTCTCGAGAGACCAAACCTTGACATATGTATCCATAGAACCGCTAATACATCGGTTACGTTTGTGATCTAAAACAACGCTGTATACCTTTGCGGTATGCCCTTGTAGACGATGTAAGACTTCACCTGTTGATATTTTCCATACTCTCACAGTACAATCGTAGCTCCCACTTACTAACGTATCTTGGTGAGCTGCGATAGCGCGAACAGAATGAGTATGTCCAGCCAATACACGGACAAAGTAAGGGCAATCAGCATCGTTAGTTGGCGGTCCTGTTTGAATGTAGCGCTTGTCTCCTGGGGCGGGTAGCTTCCACACACGCAATTGAGAATCACGAGAACCGGTAATGATAAGGGGCTGCTCGGGAACCATGATAGACTGGCCACTTGCTGTCTTACCCGCCTCTGAGGGCATAAGAATTTGCAAACATCGAACAGTTGACGTATGGCCATGAAAGACTTGAGTGCAAAGGCCCTTTTCAATATCCCAAACGCGTACGGACCGATCGGTGGACCCAGAAACAAGAACATTTCCTTCGTACTGCAAAGCCCAAACACCCCCATCATGTCCCTCAAGCTTTTTACGTAGAGCTCCAGTCTTCGTATCGTAGACGTGAATACACGTATCATCACTACCTGTCAAAATCTTCTCATCATCAAATTGAAGACACGTAATCACATGAGACGGGTGAGCTTTGAAGGCCATGTGATGGGGTTCAACGGCACGATTCGTCCAGCTATGACGAAGAAAATAGTGACGACGATACAGGGATTTGAAGAGATGAAGCTTTCGCAATCCCGGAAGACCTATTTCAGGATCTGGTACCGCCAATGCAGCAGCAGAAGCAGCACTTAGTGGACCTTCAGACTTGTGGTATTTAGACACGAGATCTATCGATTTGATTGTGAAGTCGTTAGTTGTTGCTCTTCTCTTTACACGTTCCGACCTCAGGTCACCATTGGTAGGGCGCTTTCTTTTAGTGGTCGCCCGAGATCTTCTAGGTGAATCAATCCTGCTGCTGCTACCAGACATGCTAACTTCTCCAGCTGGTTTATCTTTAACGCTCAAATCCATTTCATAACCATCTGGACCATAAGGGTCCTGCCATGCCCACCCTTGGCGTATTGCTCGCTCGAGTTCTTCGGGTTGAAGCACGAAACCGTCACGATCAAAAAGTTCTTTCCATCCTGTTTCATTTGAGTCGATAACATTCCTCCAGCGCTTCGAAACTTGAGCCGCACGACATAGGTCTTTGTGGTCCAGGTAACTTAGAATATGCAGACTTAGTTCAGTGGGGAGTTCATCAAGGAAATCGCACATCAAAGCAGGATTGACAAAGCCCGCGACAGCTCGAAGAGTTCTCTTGGAGCATCTTCGACTCAACTGATACATCATGAGAGCTTTCATTTCACTTGGCATCGCATCGAAAGTATCTAGCATTGACCCTATTTCCATGACGGTAGAAATTTTTGAAAGTAATCCTGTGGGTCCGTTACGGCGATCGAGAGTGGTCCTCGTCTCAGTTGCTTGAAGTGCATATTCTTCTGATGTCTCCTGGCTATCCCCAGTATCTTCGTCGTCAAAGTCTGGAGAGGCAGCGGTAGGCGAAAGACCAGGACTAGGGAGGCTTGCGTTTTGAGCAGCCGTAGTGTTCAAATGCGGTCGCTGTTCTTGTGCAAAACTGATGTCCAGACCGGATGGCTCAAGATCAGATTCTGCGATTGGGGGTGTAGCAACTGCGCTGCTGAATGCTTCTTCGTTGGCTACTTCTGAATGACGATCAAGATTCTCAAACGAGTCATTTTGGCTTAAGCCGGATTGAGGGGTGTATGCATCGGGTTGAAATCGAGGAGCTAATGGTGGAGCTGCATCTTTTGAGGACATCTCTATCTCTGACATATCGGGCGTCGCTGGCAAATCCGATAGATGCATATCAAGACCAAGTTTTCGACGTCGAGTTTCGTTATGGGTACTGGAGCTCATCTCTTGAGCATCATTCTCAAAGACTTCCCGTGCCTGTGAGCTGCTAGATCTTGATTGATTGTTAGCGAGTCGATATTCCTGTGTTCCCTTCGACTTCAAGGCCCTCCTCAAGTTGCTAATTCCTGCATCCGATCTGGCAATTCGATCTGCTCTGTCTGATCCACTTCTGAATTGCTCCCGATTCTCTCTCGGCTGACGACGTGGATAAGGGTTACGAAGGGACTGGCTTTGGAAATTCTAGAAAATTCCCAAAATTAGTACGGTAAGGTCTAAAGAAATTTACACAAGAGCCGATGAAAATAATCAAACCTCATGCATGATTTTCTGTAAACCCTCTTCCTCATATTCCATTTGTTGCCCGTCAATTTCGTAGGAAAACCTAGTGAGTTCGGGAGGGGTCGGTTTAAAGGCCAAAGGATATTCCTTTGCATCAAGGCTACCGAGTGGCCGGGGGTTTTGGAAGAGTAATGGAGGATATGATCGTTTGGTAGTAGTGGTGGTTGTAACTGTTTTAGTTTCTATAACATCTGCAAGCTCAACTTGTAATCTTGATGCATGTCCAATCGTATCATCTCCATCTTGCCATCCCAAAGAAACGGTCTGACTTGGGCGTCGAGTCTCGACACTGTGCTGCAATAGCTTGGAATTCGAAGTGAATGGACTCGGAGAGCCGTCTTTTGTTAATTTCTGGGGTCCGGACATTTGAGCACTTTGCGAAGACGTTCGACTTTTACTCTGGGGTCTATGAGGAGGATCCATTTTGTAAAAGCCTGAATGTATTTGACTCGCAGACGTGGGTAAATTCGAGACTTTGGCCAAAACTCCTAACCTGCCCCTCTCTTTTAGACGGAGACGCTCTCAACACTAGGCAGACCTGACCACGCGCAAAGGTTTTGCAAACTTAAAACAGCCCCTATTATATTATGATGCCGACATTAACATAGCCAGACGGTTTGAAGTCTTGAAAGGCTATCGTGGTTGTGGTGGGGGGGGGGGGGGGATATGGAATCGATACGGATGACAGACAATCTGCAGAATGTGAATCCGAAGGCAACGTGTAAAAGAATTGAGGTAAGGTGGTGAGACAATATAAAATTGATGAGTGGAGACAATTATACTACGGTACTGTGAAAAAATCGAGGGGAAAGAATGTACAAGAGAGGAGGGGAGAAATGAGTTTTGCGGTGAGGATGAAGTACTGAGTATGTATTGGTGAAAGATTTATCTCTCAGCGCGTGTGTTGGTAGTGAATTGAAAGTGGAAATGAAAAGAGTGGAGATCTTTGTTAGGTTTGGTTTGGTGAGATTTATTATTATGTTTATGGTTTTTATCCGCCGGCCGGCGTCAACTTTATTGGTGTTGGTGTAATGTTTTTGTATTTATTTGAACTTATATTATATTTATAGTAAAATTTAAAATCCACGTATTTATATATCTTGTGGTAATAGTAAGGTGCAGTAGATATCCATGGATATAATAGTAATAAGTATTCGGTAGCTGGAGGTAGATGGTAGCTTGGAATAGTAAAGAATAGTAGATCCTACGTATATTAGGTAAATATAATTGTAATAAATATAAGGGATTATTAGTAGGATCGAAAGGAGAGGCGAAGCTAGTACTACAGTATAAATGCACTCTTACTCATTGTAATATATATAGATATTATATCTATATATTACCTAGGTATTATATTGACATATTTACATATTTACATATTTACATATTTACATATTTACAAATATACTAGATATATACCTAATACTCATATACACACACATCCATCCTGAAATCATATACAATATGGATATATATACTACGTAGATGTATACTTACCATATACTAAATATACACCCATATATACCTATATATTGATATATCTATATACATATATCCATACATATATACCCCCATATATATACATACATACACAGACATCCATACACAGACATCCATACACAGACATCCATACACATACACACATATATACACCTAATTGAATAGGAGAAACCCGTGGACATATCTTCTCTTCTCATAATGCCCAGGTGAATACAAGTACCCTCAAGTTGGGACAAATGATAAATGATAAATGAAAAATAATAAATCTCTAATAGATCTTGACATTTTCTTCTCTTAGAATAGGTATTACTGACTCAGTAATAATTGGTAAGTCCTCTAGTATTCTTACTACGTTAGAACTATATCATCGCCGATATTATGTCATATACCACTATTTACCTAGACCTTCTTTTATACTCGGGTTTCCGTAATCTCATCTCATCTCATCTCATCTCTCTCACTTGATCTGATGTGTTTTATTTGCTTACTTGTATATCTCAATGAATGGGCATTGAAATGTCCTGATATTCGTTCTTCCTTGGATGGTACTGTAGGCAGAAAAGGGGAGAGGTTCTTGGTGAGTTGTGTTGTATTTTCTCTGTGCATGTTGAACTACCTGACTCAACGAGCCTAGATTCTAGGAAATATGGATCTGGTGGATGGTGAGTCTCGTCATCATCATCATCATCATCATCATCATGGTTTTCCTAGGTAGGTAAATGGAACTTCCCATTGCAAGAACCTATGTATTAAAATCCGTTAGAAGGGGAATTATGACTGGATAGATAGGCATGCGACACTGAGTACTAGCTAGGTACTCATCAAGTAAGCTTACAACGTATATACATATATATAATCAAGAGTGTCTTTTTGCCTCTCGGTTAGTAAGATGTCTCTCTTATATCCTTTGAATATTGTCCCAAATGATATTCTATAATGATTTGAAGGAAATGAGAGCTAAGCGATCCATGGATTGCTATTGATTGAACTGAATTGGTTGTTGGGGTTTGAGATGGACAACACAAGTGTTAGTCTGTCAAATGGAGGGGGTATCTTAAGGATCTAACACCATCACACCCAAGAAGTATGGTGAGCAGATGGTGGTAGAGAACCACGTGATAGAGTTCTTCCTCTATTCCAAGTTCCAACACCAACGGTCCTGTTGTCTATTGTCGATCGACGATGAAATTGATGCTCACTGATATAAAGGTAGCAGGTAGCAGGTCCTACGTGGTAGGTAGGTACTTTCAATCATCTTCCAGGACTACGAGTGTCTCCTCTGACTCTTTGGTCTGACATTCTTTCATGGGAAACTACAGAGTTTGGATTTCATACACCATTACAATGGGAATCTTTTCTTCTCTCCTCCAAGGGATGACCAATCCAACTATAAGCATTAGAAAGGTCGACAGGTACGTACGAGGTAGGTAGGAGGTATCTTTAGTTTCTTCTCAAGTATGGGGAAGGTCAAAGAAAATGAAGAGGTCGTGCCTTCCTTTTTCTACTTTATTACCTAATACTTTTACCTCCCTATATCTACTTACCTACTTACCTACTTACCTACATACATACCTAGTATCAGTTCTATCTACATCTAGTTTTCTTAGTCATCCTCTTATTTTCTTGCAAATACTCACTTTCAAGTATTCTACTTGATAATTTTTATCCTCTTCCTCTTCATCATCTTCCTCTTCATCATCTTCCTCTTCATCATCTTCCTCTTCATCATCTTCCTCTTCATCATCCGAACTTCATCATCTTCCTCTTCATCATCAGAACTTCAACTCTTATCTCATCTCATTTTATATCAGCTCATCCTCTGTCATCTCATTTCGAAATTTCATGTCATTCTATATTGTCTCATCAAATTAAAGTAACAATACAGATTGATTCACCTTTTCATCTTCATCCCTTCCTATTGATTACTTACAATTGTGTGACCTTGATTTCGTCAACAGTACGGGACCTTGGAATTAGAAATCCAGTTTTCAATTGTACCTTGGTTGCCAGAAAGGACAAAGTCGTCCTGAGATTCCAAGATTCTCTTCTACTTGCTACACTCCTTCTCCATAAATCCATCCGTCGCCATACTTTATTATGCCACCCAAGCTTCTCAAACGTCCTGCTCGTACTTCTGCTAAATCACAGGCAAAGCTAAAGACAAAACCCAAGGGTAAGGTCAAGGCTACTGTACAGGCTCCGAAAATAGTCCAAGATATTGCACTCAGCCAAGAGCAAAGTTTCGAGTTGGTAAAGATTGGCGTTAATGCTGCCGTATGTACCTTGAACTTCTTCTCTTTCTTAACACGTCCTGCTAATGAATATTTTCTAGGTCAGCCAATTTGTTTTTTGCAGGTTTGTCGAAATGCTTCCTAGTCCTTCATATACATCACTCATTCAGAACATAGGGATTTCTTTCCAAACAAATGCTACAAAACCCGAATCTACAATGCTTCTGACCCTGATCTTACATACGAGACGTTTATCAATGGCAAAAATGTCCCTAAGAACTTGAATCTAAATGAAGTTGGCGATGAAATCCTTTCTTTAAACTCTGTTGTGCGAGGAACGGGTCACCCGGGAGTCGAAAAACTATTGGATTGGCTTGTATTCCACCATGTCCCTTCGCTCTTACATCAGAATGAGCTAATGAAAATTTAGGAATTTGGAGTAGCCAATGCCGTAAATGACAAGTGCCTGGCGAAGTTTCAGCTTTCTGTTTATCGCAAAGAAGTTGTCCCAGAGCAACTTGTCGAGGCCTTAACGATCAATTTCACTTATAAGGATACTGAAGGCAATTCCCAGGTTCAGGTTTCGGTTTCTGCTTCAATTTCAGATAGGGTCGGGAAAGTTATTAATCTTGGACATGCACAAAATGGGTTGAGAGACTTGATTTCACAGGTCATGAACGCTTCGATGCGTCTTGGAGGTGAATTAAGTAAGTCCACAGTGAATAAATAATCCTCTACATTGACTGAACAAAAACATAGCTGGTCGCAAGGTGAGCATGCAGCTTCTCTATAATCAAAATGCACGTCCCAAGCAAGAGTATCGTGGCTTTCGTGCTGCATCGACATCTGAGATACTGCCTGAGGATTGTGGGCTTTCCATGGGCAGGATGAACAATAACTTTCATGGGTATGCAAATGCTATCATTCGAGAAATTTAACGCCCGTACTGATATGTATAGGCTTGCAATCAAATATTATAGTGCCCCGGTGATTGACAACCCTTTTCACAGGGGAAGAGCGTTGAGTGCCATGATCAGAGGTCTCAACCCTACAACACCAAAGGCAGTGATTTGTGATGACAGCCGGTCTTTATTGAGATCAAGCCAAGCATCGCAGAGTGATGAGACCCAGCGGAGCACAATGCAGTGGCTGAATGATATTGTGAGTCGCCATTAACAAATATAATAACTAGTTTGGTATCTCTGTAGATGCTAATATGGGTTGATGAAAAGGGACATGGTAGAGGATCAAATGACATGGATACTCAGCCAATGACAGACAATACCAACCAGCGAGCCGGGTTTGGAAAGTATACGATGTCACCTGAATTAGGGGATGTTGGAGATAAAAGAATTGAAGAAGAATCGGATGAAGAACACGAGGTACGATGTGAATGCATGAACCATGATGATCGTGAAAATCTGGTATGTTGCCCAGCCAATCTTTTTCTCTTCTCCAATTTTCTGACAATGAGAAGATAAAATGTTGCAACTGTGGAAACTATTGCCACAGTCAGTGCTACGGCTACAGCGAGGGGAATATCGGCGCAAATTTTGAATGCTACGATTGTCTCTTGGCGGAGTCAGAGCCAAGCATTCTTTTTGAAAAGATCTATCCCCTTTGTACTCGCCGACGTATGGTATATTACATTGAGCAGTATGGATTCAATGATATGGAAGGTCTTTGCCAATATATGAGTGAGCTTATTCTGTTGAATGGGCGTGCACCGTTAACCACTATCAGATTCAAATCAGAAAGATATACAAATCTTGGTCGACTCTCTGCAAACTGAAGGAATCATCAAGAAATGTTCCAAGTCGTCCAATCAGCCATTCCGATTTGTCAATATCGAAAAACTTCGAAGTGATATATTTGACCCATCAAAGCATATTGCTCACACCAAGCTTGTGAGTATCTAATCACCCACTGCGGGGCCCTGAGCCCGAATCACTAGAATAGAGTATTGATTTATTATAGTTTGCGGTCCCTGGAATCGATTTGCAGGGAGTCTCTCAAAACTTAAACCAGCCTACGCCAGTTGCTCGCCGTCTTCGCCAATGTCATGATGGTTCAACCCAAGGGTTACAGAGCGAAGGAAGCAGTACCCAAACACCGACCTCATGGAGAAGTTTGCACAACGAGACCTTGCGTAGATCACCACGAGTCCCAGGTCAATCGACCCCTCAGCAATCCAATAAACGTGCCGGTGACGAAATTCTTTCTAACGCTTCCAAGAAGCCACGTGATGCTTTAGCGGCGACTAGCCCTTTCAGTCTCAGATCAAATAGTTCGAATTAGTCCCATAATGATCTTCAACCAGCGATGCAAGTACCGGGAAGCTGGGTGAGAATAATCTCTGTAATGGCTGAATTGATATGTTTTCGGGAGTTTATTTAGATGTCTTATTATCGATTGATAGTTTTACTAGCTTGTGTATCTTGCATTCAAACAGATTAGCTTCGATTGCCACAATACAAATTGGCTGCCATGTGGAATTTTTCCGAAAAAGATCATGCTTGATTGAGAAATATCCGAGAAAATTTGGTCTATGATATGGATGAAAACAGAAGTATCAATGTTACCTTTATCTGGCCCTTGATTGAAATTATGGCAAGATGTTCATGTATGTAGTATCTACTTATGATTTTTTTTTTTGTCCAATTTCATATCAAAACATTTTGAAGTGTCTTAAATATCACGAGGTTACTGCGCACCAGCAAATCCTCTAACAAAAACCACATGGCTATGAAACAATTAATGTTTTAGATATATGATGTTTGAGAGAAACATGGATGAAAAGCGGGGAAGAGGGATGGGAATGGAAATAGGAATAGGAATAGGAATATGAATATGAATATGAATATGAATATGAATAGGAATAGGAATAGGAATAGGAATAGGAATAGGAATAGGTAGATAGGTAGATAGGAAAGAATAGTGTCGAGGTTTGGGAATGTGAATTTGATGGATGGGTAAGGTAGTTGGATGGATTGATAGGGGAGAGAGGGAAGGGGAGGCGAGGGGAATTGTAGATTGGTTTTTGGGTTTTTAAGTTTGTGAATAAGTAGATAGATAGGTAGGTAGATGAATGAATAAGGGGAGTTGGGGGTTGATGGAGGATATTTGTGGTTTCGGGTTTTGGGGTTTGTTTGTTTGTTAGGGGTGGGTGGTACCGGGTGGATGGATGGTTGGCTGATTGATAATTGGTAAATGTTTGTGTTGGCATGTATGTATTGGTTGTAGCCTTTTTTGGGGGGAGGGGGGGGGGGGCTGTAAGCCTATAAGCTTGTAGGCTTGTCATATGCTTAACTATGTTCTGATAGCTTGACGGTCTGGTGTTCTAGAAGAAGAAGAAGAAAGAAGAGGGAGAAGAAGAAGAAGATTGGTGTGGAACCGGGAATTACAGTGTGGAAAGACAGGGTGGGTTGGTTCAGCTTGGTTGGTTAATTGGAACTTGACTTGGGAGATAGATCGACGGTGCTGTGCGTGCTGGGCTGGGTTGCGCTGGGCTGTGCTGTGCTGGTTGTGGGCTGTGCTGTGGGCTGTGGGGATTTGTTACTGTATATGGAGTACTGTGTTTTTTGTATTGGGGGGGTTTTTTTAGTAGGGTAGGGTTGGAGGACCGTTTTTGGGGAGGGGGGATGGAGGGAGGGAGCGAGGGATGTTCAGCTGGGTGGGTGGGTTGATGGTTAGGGTTTATATTTGAAGGGTTGGGAGGTAGGGAGGGGAAGGGAGGTAGGGAGGGGAAGGCAGGGAGGGGAGGGCGAGGTGAAGAAGAAGGAGAAGGAGAAGAAGAAAATGGTGAGGAAAAACAAGGAAATGATAAGATGAGCGGAAGCCGGAATGATAGGATGATAGGAGATGGGATAGGATGGAATGGGATGAGATAGGATAGGATAGGATAGGATAGGCGTAGAAAGGGTTCGAGCGTAGAACCTCTTCTTTTTTTTTCCCTCAAGTTTTTCCAAGTTGGTTTTTTCTTGGATGTGGTGGTGGATTTGGTGGAGGGAAGAACCTTGAATGGAAGATGGATGGATGATAGGTTGGTGCTTTGCTTGATTTGATAGACTTGATGGATTTGATTGCTTGGGTTTTAGTGATTGATAGTGGATAGTTGGTTAGTGGTGAATACTGTAGTGTGCTATGAATATGTTTTATGGGAGAGAGATATTGGTTGCTTTGGGCGTTTTTGATTGATTGATTGATTGAGAGATATGAGACATTCATGAATGGATGGATGGATGGATGGATGGATGGATGGATAGAGGTAGGTAGGTAGGTAATTAGGTAGGTATATTCCTTATTGCGTGGTAGCGTATCGTATTGTACTGTATTGAGGATTAATATAACTTATGCAAAGAGGTTCGTGATGTATTTATAATGTGATGAGATATGATGAGTATCGTGTTATGCTGCGTTATCTCGTTATATTATATCTACTGCACCATCTTGCTGTGTCATGTTGTCCTATACTATCTCGTTGTATTGTATCATACTGCACTGTCTTGCTGTGTTATGTTGTCCCATGCTATCTTGTGTTATGTTGTTGATGTAGTGTATAGTATGATATAATAAGTCTAGATGATTTCAAAGACATGTTGCTGCTGCACTGCTGACACGTGGTTGAGTATGCAGGGGCATTAGCCAGTGACCCGGTAGAATAGGGGGTGGGTTATTCTTTGGTGCCAAAAAACATAAGTTGCGGGGAATTTGATCGAGGGACCGATTGGACCTTTGCTTTAGAATCGGATACTGTCGGATATGCACTCCTCCTGATTCATATGTGGAGTCACCTGGCAAACTGGTGGACAGTGGTGGTGGTGGTTTGTGGTAGAGAATAGTGGCTGAAGAAATTTAGATAGATAAATAGATTGGATAGATTGAATAGAGCGATTTGATTTGATTTGATTTGAATAATTGGTTTTTGAGCTGTTTGGTTCAAGTGCTTGATTTTGGAAATCCCCGGATGCTTATATGTATGAGGAATGATCAAATGAATTTGATGAGATGAAGTTAGATTGTTCGATAGTCTAAATGAAGTAGATCAAATGGATGGTTGGTTGTTGATTAGTTTGATGGTGCTTGGCTTTTAGTCTTTAGTCTTTGGTCTTTGGTCTTTGGTCTTTGGTCTTTGGTCTTTGGTCTTTGGTCTTTGGTCTTTGGTCTTTGGTCTTTGGTCTTTGGTCTTTGGTCTTTGGCCTTTGGCCTTTGGTCTATGGTCTATGGTCTATGGTCTATGGTCTATGATCTTTAGTCTATGGTTGATGTTGCATAGAGATGTTGCAGCGCGGGGAAAATACCTAGGAAGTCATAAACCATGATGATGAACTGGAAAGTTATATATGTAATAATGAAGTTAATATGATACTACAGATCATCATTACTATATCTTACTGTTGTTTTACTCTTTGAGCCAATTAAATGATATTTTAGAGGTTTGGTAAGGTTTCATGGCATTTGGATATCATGGAATGGGATGGGATAGGATAGAACAGGATTTACCCCTTCATGAATTATAATCTTAACGAGATCTCATCTCAATACTGCAGCATCATCATACATTGTGATGCTACCTATGTAAAATTAGCTACATTACCATACCTAGGTATAGCCAGATATCTTTATTCCTACATATTCCCAGGTGCATTTATCAGCCATATCTTATTTTGTATTACCTCGTATTGACGGTATATACGATTATATATATAATAGTGTCAATCCATTGTCTAGACTTAAAGTGTAAGAAGATCTTTATGTGTATCTAGTTGATAACCTATATCTATATATACACATACTACTCCGTTTATCCTTTCCGCCATTTCAAGCGGCCCGGAAACTCTGCTTCCAATAGATCTCAACTATAAAATCTTCAAAGTATTTTCTTCAACCTTCGTCCTCAACTTGAACTAATTTACCAACATGGAAAATCCTAGACTTAATTGTCAAATATACAATCACCCTGAAGATGAATCCCCTGTATCAAACATTTAATGGTAACAATGATCCTAGTTGCGGTTCCCAATTATCGTACAGGGTGTATTTCCATATTGATCAAGGATGGGTCTTTTTGAGATTGCGATTTGACATGATCCTACGATGCCGTAAGTTGTAAGTTGTAACCATCTTCCTAGAAACCTAATTATTGTTATGAAATATGAAATACCCAACTTTACCAGAAGGCTTTTTCTTTTCTTTTCTTTTATTATTCCTTCTTGAAACCTGACCTGTCTTGATTTGACCTAAACTTTCGTCCAAGTGCCATCCTACTCACATCTATCAAAACACCCCAGCTTCTTCAACGACTTTATGATAATACATAGCGATTACCTATATTGTAAGCCTTGTGAGCAGCCGCAGATATATATACCAATTGTATAACGAACCCCTGGCCTCGAGGCCTGTTTAACGGCATCCAAAGTTTATCCAGTTACATTCACGATCAAAGGCACGATGCTCATTGAAGAACGGTAACGACGGCTCGATTGACAACAGAACCGCGCCTGCATTTGCACGGCATACAACATTTTGATAGTCCAGAGATATCACGGCATATTACTTGGATAGAGGCATACCAAAGTCGACCATATCCACGGATACTTGTATCAGCCCCTACCTTCCGGTTGCTTTAGGCTTGGCAAGATGAGACGGTCGTCAAAATTCTCATTTCCCATTCCTGGGCGCAAGCGCAGTTCGAGCAAGGAACAAACGTACCATACACCTCCACCGGTGTCTAAACTATCGGCGGGGAATCTGTCAAAGGCGGAGCAGATATTAGGGACTGGAACTGCTGAGCCTGGAGATTGGAGAAGACCCCCATCTAGATCTAGTCGAATAAACACTTCTCTTTCGGAAAACACACATTCAATGAAGGAGAATGGTGGTAATTATGATCAATGGGATAGGGAATCAGGGGTTTTGGGTGGGCAGGCAGGTGTGAGAGGAAATGCATCGTCTAATGGTTTGGGTCAACATTTTGGAGAGGAGATAATTACAGACAGTTCTAGTACGACACGCCGGTTGAGGAACGAGGATTCTACATCTACGTTAAAGTCACATTATGATAGACAAAAGTTACCGGCTGCAATTTCCCAGCAAACTTCTGCATCTTCCGCACGAGATCTAGCTCTTCGAAAAGGCCTTTCGCCAGTTGTGCAAAGGAGTCCACATTCACAAATTGATTCCATGGATCCCTGGGATCAGGCTGGTCAGAATTTTTCGAGTATGAACGATAATCGTTTAGGATCGCCGGACCGCAGGAAATCTGTGAGAGTGGGACTATCCTCGTTGTTTCATAGGTCGGAGAGAAGACCCTCGGCGGGATCGCATAATTCTTATGATTCTTCTAAACAACCCGGTTCGGTTCGGAATAGGCTTGGAAAAGCAGCTTCGAAAGAGTCATTAAAATCACAAAGGGCAAGCATTTTATCAAGCAAGCCAAGGGACCACAGAGATCAGGTGCAAGATCAAACTAATGATGGTAGCTCGTATAATTCATATGATCACTATGAGGCATCAATTCGAAATTCGCACATGAGGTCGATCCCAGAGTCAAACGTCCCGGAAGTCTTCAATCTTTTTCCCGCAACTTCTGAAAAGAATAATGGTCGACAACCGGGATTACTTGATTCGGAGAAACGAGAAGGACATCGAAGACTAGAAGATCTCCACTCTCGCCCTGGAGAAAAAGACGCTTGTTCGTGGAAGAACGTTCGTTCCAATAGCAATGGCAATTTTCGCAACAGTATGATTTCCCAGAGTACAGGTCATTCTAGTCTGGGTATATCTAGTACAGGGAGTATATCCAGCCACAACACCAAAACATCGAGACAAACCGGCGGAAGTGTTTTCTCAAGTGCAGATCTACAGCAAAGTAGCGTCTTGTCATTATCATCTGATTCAGAAGAAGACTTGTCAGATGCGGAACCTTCAAAATCTCGAGATAACATGTCTATCGGAAAAGCTCCATCACATGCGGAGAGTGAAATAATTCCACCAGCACTTCAACACCGCTTGAGTACTAAAGGTTCAACAAGGAGATCATCGGGATCGAAAAATCCATCATCATCGAGAAAGGGAGCTGCGCAATCAAGTGCCTTTTTGACAATTCCTGAGTCAACCGGAGGATTGTCTGAGTGGCCAATGCCACCAACAATCACGAGACAAAATTCCGTAAATTCACAAGAGTCTCGACCTGCCTCATCCCATGAAAAAAGCTCTATTTCATCCAAGAAGTCGTCCATACAGCAACAACCAACACCACCACTATCACCCAAGGAAGTCGACGCTGAAACCGCTTCAATCTGCACCACATCCAGTGGCCGCATGATGCAAGTCACTAAGCAAGAAGAGGCGCTTCTTGAAGCGCTCCGTCAAAAACGAGCACGCATGCGCGAGAAGATTCTCGAAGAGCACAAGGCCAAGGAAAATGGTAGTCAATCGCCACCAAGATCAGCGACGAAAAGAGCTTCATCAAGATTTTCAAAGGCATCCTCGATCGATACTCTTAGATCAGGTACAGAGCGTGTGCCTTTGTATCTCGACGCGCCGATCATGGAGGCAAGGAAGCTACGGTATGGAAATAGGCATGGTAATGCGACTGAACATGGACAAAAGAAGGAACATCGACAACCGAGTCCAGATCTCAGTGGCTTCTTGAATTTTGGTACCGGCAGCGAAGATGATGATGAGACTCCGACGAATAGTAGGGGGGTGTCGCGGGATGATGTGAGGGATAATAATGGATTTGAGGTGCCGCATTTGACGCAACCGGGTACTCCGCCGCAGGTGGATCCTAGGTTTAGTTCTTTGGGAAAGGGACCAGAGAAGAAGGGTAGTGCAGGGAAGGCCGGTCACATCAAGAGGAATCCCAGTGTGGGAAAAGTAAGATTTTCGGGGGAGGAGGAAGATGAGGAGGAGGTTTGGGGATTGTGACTCTGAGCTGGGGATTGTAATTTATATTATTATTGTTATTATTATTATAAT
>PDUE01000388.1:54305-80879 GCA_002909645.1 Monilinia polystroma | reverse complement strand
AATGAGCAGCCCTAGTTAAATGAACAAATGGCATACTGATATGCTTTATATCTCCAAAATTTATCGTTTCCCTGTAAGTTTTCGGCAAATAACCTTTTAAATGTATTGCGAATAGATTCAATATACTAGCTTAGTTAGATGACTTATATATCATATATAAGTCATCTTATTCATAGTAGATCTTAGCTCTCTAGTCATACTAATAGAATCTATATTACCATTACGTTTAATAATTTATATATTCTTATTTCTAGTTAATATAGTTAATATTTTCTTTAATATAAAGAAAATATTAAAATTAAATTATATAATATTAGAATAATAATTATCAAATATATTTATATCTGTTTTTTATTCCGAATTTAAGTTTATAATATTTGTTGTTATTATTTAAACTATTATATTAAATTTATTATTTTTCTTTTTGACAATTATTATAAAAAAATAAAATAAATTATTGTTATTATTATTATTTTCAGTTTTTGTAAGTTTAATTGTTTTTTCTTATTAAATTTGTTTTTAAATTCTGGATATTTTAATTAATATTTAGATTCTATATACAATTCAAACTTCTTACAATACTTATAGATTATTCTTTTTTTTTAATAAAATTGATTTTTGTATCTTTTAAATACTAATATAATAATAACCTTTTTTAATATAGATTATTTATTTCTACTTTTAATAATTATATTAGTTTGAAGAATTTTAAGGTTGGATAATTTAATATTGATTTGAAAAATAGAATATTAGCTTTATATTTATTAAAACTAATAATCTTATAATTTATTAATATATATTAAAATATATTATTCTATATATAACAGAATTTTAAATATTTTAAATTAAGAAATATCGAAATTGAATATAATATTAAATTCTTTAATAAAGCTATAATTAATATAATTGATTTTAATAAAATTATAAATAATATTTATTTTAAATAAAAAGTTGATATTTTTATAATAAATATATAGTTTCATTTATATCTTTATAACTATATTGTAATCTATAATAATCCTATATTCTTTATTATAAATATTATATTTAATTACAAATTATATAATATTATCTTCTTTTTTATACTTTTATTATAAAGCAAATTTCTTTTTTAGAGAAATTGGTTTATTATCTTTGTTCGTTTTAGGAGAAATAATGAATTTATTTTTAAGATTAAAATATCTAATATTATTATTTGTTTTATAGAGGCTAAGAAAGTTGTTCTTAAAAATTGAAAAGTTTTTTTATTCCGAAATTAAAACTTTGGAATAAATATTAAATACTTTATTTC
Source organism: Monilinia polystroma (assembly GCA_002909645.1). Lineage (NCBI taxonomy): Eukaryota > Fungi > Ascomycota > Leotiomycetes > Helotiales > Sclerotiniaceae > Monilinia > Monilinia polystroma. Next base: position 79,588 of record PDUE01000388.1, on the reverse strand, counting down.
TAATATTTTAATTCTTAAAATTGTGAATTTTGAAATAAAATCAGAGAGTTTAAAATATTTTTTTGCAGTTTTTATACTTTTAAAATATTTAAATAACAAGGAAATACTAAAAATATAAAAGTATCAAAAGGGAATAATTTATTAATATTTATAAGGATAAAAGAAAAAGAAAAAGAGAAATAGAAATTTTTGTTAAAATTATTCTAATTTTTAAAAAATGAATTATATATTATTTTTATAAAAAAATGAATTTAATAATTTAAGATTATAATAGGTCCGGAAATAGCACTTGTATTTAGTAATTCTGAAGATAGTACCAACATTTGTTCCTATAATACAATACTTAAAGATAATATAGCAGCTGTCTTGCAGAATGTTAAAATGAAAAAAAATGAAGTAAAAATAATTGTATAAAAACAGTAGACTTAGCTCTGAAAATAAGATAAAATCACAGAATACTATATGCCAATTATAAATAGAAGAAAATAAACAAGAACGCTGAAAGTGAAGGGCTTATAATTTATTGAACATAATAATAATATAAATTCTATTAGTATAACTAGAGAGTTAAGTTCTATTTATGAATAAGATGACTTATATATGATANNGTATATTGAATCTATTCGTAATAGGTTGGAACACAGGCCATGACCAGACCGGGTATACATTATAGATGACCCTATTGCGCATTACCAAAAATCAGAGCCAAACAATCTTATATACTTCTCAATCAGCATCGATAGCCATTGATACAGATACTTGTTTTTGACGCAAGAGATGTTCCAACAACCCCAAAAACTATGAAGATTGAAGATGTAACTGATAGTTGATCAATGTGGGAGCTTTGTGACTGTGATCCAATTACGTATCAATCACTTCTTAGCCATCAGATGAACACATTAACAGCTCCTTCTTCATGGGACTGCAGCCGATAAGAACAATATCAAAATTCAAATGGCAACCACATTATCTCAACTTGCTACAAATTTTCGGCACCAACCACGTCCTGTGGAAGTCGCCGACTTGATATAGCAAACGCAATCGAGAAAGACTGCCATCATAAGTTGGTACCAATAGCGCAAATCATAAGTTTACCAGACGCGGTTTTCTGTTGAAAATTTCTCAAAGCTCGGGGCCAGCACTTGACTGAATGAGAACCATGAGATAGGGAAGAGCCGACAGCAGGGCACTTAGTCATGATATGAAAACGCCCAAGGAGCAATATCTTATAAGACCTTCAAGCCATGATCAAGAATATGAAGGGCCTCGACCGCTCAATTTGACCAATAGAACATACGTTCTTGACGCTTCAGCTGATCAGAGATGCTGGATCAAACTCTGGAGTCTGGACACTCGAGAACCAAACTTCACTCGAGGCTGTCAGAGCTGGAGGCATCATTAACTCAGCCGTCTCCATGTAGTTTTTCGTATTCAAGTTCTCAGAAGTCCATGAATTTATCGATGCAGAAATTTGCAGACCATCAACATCATAATTAATGAAACAAAGTTCTAAAACTTGCAAATGGGTTTTTGGAGAAAACATGTCGCAAAAGTGAGCCCTCTTCAAATTCATTGACGCAAATCTCAAAGAATATCCAAGTCATCTCCAGAATTCGAGCAGAATCGGTAGAGGTAGGAGGTAGTGCTAATCACCATATTGTTCTTCATAGTTTCAAAGACCGAAATCCCTATGAAATAGCTCATCCAAGACGACCCGTTGAAGAGTAAATGGGCTATACTTGCATCCATATTCATACTCAATAGTTAGATACAATTGATCATGAATTACTAGCTACTAATATTATCCATACTCATTTAGTCCCTAGCATGGACTGTATCACTTTCTACGCACTTGCAATCATCGGCGATTACTCCATTGTCGTTGTTAAAACCCTTCCGAGTTCAGAATGTAAGATATATAACGATGCAGTAACTCTCACCGACAACTTTTTGCGAATGAAATACTACACCAGATAGAGTTGCAGTATTAGTGAGGAAATTCTAGGAGTTTTTCGTGCAGATGGGGTGCCTAGGGTCCTCACTTGTTGTTCAATCACCGCATATTAAACCAGCTATCAAACTACCCTGACAAAGAGTTCCGGGTATTGAACATGGTGAAAAAAAAAAGATGAAAATACTGCCATATATTGACGAATTGGAACAAGGCGAGAACTGAGTAAAAGGGGATCATGTAGGGCGCAGGGATTGCTGAATTCTTGTTGAGTGATCAACTTGTGGACTATAAAATTGATTGGGCGCTAGAATGAAGTCGAGATCCCCTAATTGTCTCTTCATCCTTTACTACGACAATTACGGGACGTGGGAAACAGATAGAAAGGTATACAGACCTGGATCATATCATTTTGAGTTACATTGATGCTGATAGTGGTGCGGAGATGAGTTTGAAAACCAAGAATTGCGAGTTCTTCATCTGTTTGTTTTCTGAGCATTTAGCTGAGCATAGATGAAGACCCCTAGTAGCCATTGTATCAGCCCCAAGATTCATAGTTGATGCTATAAAAGAACGCAGTGATCTGAGTACATGGGAAGCCGCGATGTTCTACTCAACACGTCGAATTTAGAGGAGATGGTTGTCGCCATCTCTCTTTAGATCTGAATTTTTCATAACAAGTTACAACCGTCTCTCGTGAATATATGAACAAACTCACAATTCTTGAAAGTATGCCATGATTTCTGAATGCACGTGTGAAGGAGACCTGTGTGCTCGTCGCTATACGGAGAATGGCTGGCCAGGTAAGTTGACCTTTACTTTTGAGGCGGCTTGCATACCATGAGAAATTGATGACTAAAAGATATGAGAGAAGGGAAAGGTATTCTCAAAAGTCGGATATGATCAGTGGAGCCTAATTATAAGAGGGCTAGATGTCTCATTGATGAGACACATAAGAAGATTGCGGAGGTGGATAAAGAAGAATGTATATATTGAAGCACATGAGAACCTAGCGAAGATACAAGAACGAACTGGTGGGTCGATTGAAGATTGGAATCGAAATGTTGCATTACCCCAAATAGGGTTTGGTTGCGAAAGAGAGATGTTAACCACCATGTCGACGACGTAGTGGGGTAGACGAGGGAGGGGAGTATTGGAAGACATGGGATTTGATATCAGGACTCGGTCGAATTAGGAAAAGTGTGAAAGAAGACTTCAAGGAAAAATCATGAGACATCTGTGGAGCATCTAGAAGTATAAGCTGTTCAAACTTGAATTATTGTCTACTCAAAAATACATATATTACGGTTCTTCCGGGATTGGACTAGTTCTATTGGAAGGTTCGATATATTGCTTGCTTTATAAATTACTTCTATTGACATGGCGGAAGACTGAAAATCACAATTTCCTCCATTGAATTCAACCAAGAATCCAAGGCTTTCTACCAGTAAAATCTCCTAGAATGTCCAGAATACGAACGCTCCATATTCAAGCAGGTGGCATATTCGAAGAAGGCTTGCATGTATTCGTGTGTACTAGCCCAGGACACAAGGCAAAGTAGGGGCAAGGTGGTGTGAGCAGAATGAGATGAAATAGAGAATAGCATGCATGATATGGAGACTTTCAGTAATGAGACATAGTGAGCATGGGCTTACGTATTTAACAAATGGGCCATCTGGATTGCTCTATCAACGAGGTCCTTTTCTATTGGGCAGTACCAATCCAACCAATCCTACCATGGCCAGTGAGTGGGATGTTATTTCTTTCTTTGCGGGGAGCCTTTAACAAGGTGTATAGATAGATATTCCAACTTATCTAGAATTGCAGGGCTCATCGTATTGAGTTCTACTATTTTTGAACCTGGTCATATTTATAGTGAAATGTTTGATATGCTCCAGAAAATCCCAGGCCCTTTATTTATCCCATGACTGTTTCTTTAGAGTCTCGATGTCGTTCTTCGGTCATATCTCGCATTTTCTAGTGGAACTAACCCTGCCAAATCATTTCTCTTTGCAAAATCTATCGAAGGAAGTACCAGAGAATTCCGATTTGCTTGATATTACATCGTAAATATCACCACGAATCTACTCACTGCAATTTCCATAAGGAATGTATTATCCTGCTGGGCACTGTGCCGACGTGCAACTGTGGAAATACTAGAGCAATGGCCGAGATGACAATGACGTTCGCTTGGCCCAGCACATCAAAACGAGAAGCAAATATTGTTCAGTTGATAAGTCTATTTTACTTATGTGCCGAATGTTACATTAACCAGGAGAACAGCAAAAGAGTGATGTATTTTTGCAGAGACTTAAGTAATCGATTTTCTGGACAAATAATCTTAGTATATACACTTTTGAAAATTCCAAGCTTTTGAACAACCTCCTGGACGAAACGGTCTGCAATAGCCACCAGAATTGTAACGAGTCGTCATTATTACCAAATAGTACATAGCAAGGTCTTTGTCATCATTAATTTTTCTTTTGTTCGGAACTAACGGGCATTCCTACTCATAGCACACAGTTCACAACTCCTTCCTTGGAGGTGGTTGTGGTTCTACAATGTTCCCCTCCACTGGTCTCCTGGCAATGATATATTGCTGCTTTTCCGGTTCACATATTTCATTATCCGGTTGAAAATCATCAATTGTCTCGCTCACAATCTCTAATCCCATACTCGTCAAGAAGTTCCTTTGTCCTTGCGCACTCATCATGAAGGTTGGAAGTGGTTCTCCCATAAATGGAGCATTATAATCCTCAACATACGTCCTTGTTTCATCATATGAGGAATTATCTTCATCTTTGACGTATGTATCACTTGGCATTTGACCAAACACAAATACCCCCCCCGGCTTCAGTGCAGATACATATTTGTACACAGCAGCATGAACTGCTGCGTATGAAAGTTGAAGGTGCGCAAATATCATAAAGACTCCCGAAAACGTGTCCTCAACCTTGAATTCCACCATATCCGATACTGAGAAGGTACCCTTGGCTCTCTGTTGAGCCAGCTCAACCATCTTAGGTGCGATATCAAAGCCGATGACTTCCAGACCTGCTTCTGACAAGAGCTCTGAAACTGGTGCTCCGGTACCACATCCAACATCAAGAACTTTTGATGCGGGATCTAACAAGCTTATTGCTTTTTTGACGGCGGCGATCTTGAATGGGTTGTTGCGATAGGCTTTTTCATACTCAATATTGAGTGCATCAAAAGTGTCATGGCCAGCTTGTGATCCTGCTGCAACGGTTGGCATGGTTAAAGGAAGATTTTTGTAGATCTAATGGGTTGGTTGAGTTTCGGCAGTATAAACACTCTAGTGCTGATATGAAAGCTTTGCTTAAGGCTGAAGAGTTGCACAGTCCTATCTGGGCGTATTGAATAACAAGGGTTTGATGATAAGATCTGTAAGGATACCGTTACAGTGCAGTGCGGTCAAAATGTGTTTTGATGTCAGGTTTTTAGAAATGACAGCACGTGAAGTTGAACTTAAATGTCTCAGGTGGGTGGTGCGCAGTAAGCAGTAAGTATCGAATAACATCAGATGAGTTTTCGAGTGAGCTATTTTGTCTCTCAATCTCTGTCAGACTGTTAGCAAACCGGTCGACTAGATTGAAAATTTTATCCTCATCTAGACCAACAGGTAATTGACCGATCCCTTGTCCTTTTCTTAATTCGATGGTGTCCATAGGACCCTATACCCTTTACAGTACGTATGCCTTTCCAATCAAATCCTTGTAAGTGGATTCTGGCAACGGTTAACGGGATTGCTTGATATTGTACAAAGAATCTAGAAATCATCCAAATTTTCTATTGGTCAAGATACTCGAGCAGTAAGCCCTATAATAATTTTATGGCTCTCATGAAGGGGCTCAACCGATATATCCACCATCTACCATCCACTATCCCCTGCCCACTGTCCATACCCTTTATTTGAGTCGAAATTAGGTCAATTTGAATCGTTCAATCGCAAGGGGAAAGGAGATATAAATGATTATTTACAGTTTCAATATGAGTACATACATTAAGTACAGTCACGGCACCTTCCTCATAAACTCCGAAGTCCGTCGGAGAATTTCTCTTACTGTTAGAGGTTTGTTGTTAATTCAAAGTCAATTTACTGTATCTTTAAATCAAAGGATTAGGTTTTGGCAAATGCATTTTCCGAGAATACTACTGTATTGAATAAGCAGAGGTCCGAGCCGTGTCAACATGGATGAAAGTGGGGATTTCTAGGGTACCAGTCTTTTTTTTTACACAGTATTCTTTCTACTCTGTATGTTGGAAGTAACAGCAACTACCTACCTAGTGACTATGTTCTAAAGGCATGGGTCATTGGGTGGTGGTGATATGTTTGATGCGAGGTGAAGATGGAGTTCGCGGCCATCATTAAGCAATGCCATATGCTTTTGAGCTGTCTATCGATCGATATGGGTCATTGGGTGCCGGTCTACATGTCTTCGACAGGGTGAAGAAAACTCTAAATCATACATCGACAGATATTCTTGGAATTAGACACTGAAATGTCTGATTCACCCACCACCCACGCATCACCGTATATTGTGTACAACGGAATTCACCGATTCTTATGTTTTTATATTGACGCAGGATACGAAGACAAAACACAGGAACAGTCTTCGGCTTTTGACAGGGACTAAAAATATCGTACCATACATCGAAATATACCAAGTTTGAGATTTTGAGATTTTCTGGTTCAAAGTATGCAAATAACCACCGTATATATCCCGCCTTTTGATATTAAGGGAAGAAGATAGATATGAAGTAATTTTTGTCATCAACTAGATGTATACTCCCACTCACGTCCGCCAATTCATGGCTTGAACTCGAACTCGAACTCGAACTCGAACTCGAACTCGAACAATGAAGATATGTGTCCTTGGGCCGTCAAAAATCAGCTGATGCACCTGCAAGATTAGTAGATGAGAGACTCGAATCCCGCTTGGACTTCACCTCTGAATTCTTCGAGTATCAAGTAGATAATTTCTAGCTGGATACTTGCAACGCAACACTCGCGGAAAATATTAGATTATCATGTAGAATCCAGATAATCATTTTGAAATAAGTAAAGTTTGGCGTTTCCCGTACCTCTCCAAATTCACCAAAGACGCCATTTAAAACAATATTCTTGACCTTCCATTACCCAATCCCTATCCATTTCCATCATTGTTTAATCCATCCGTACTGTCCATGTAATATCCTTTTGGATGATCATTCGTTGACTATCACCGCTATCCACACTGAAACTATCTATCCCTTCATCTACCGCCGTCTTCCGAAATCTCGAAGACCCTTCTCCAACAGTTTTATTCTTCTTAGCACTAGCACCTTGCCTTTCCTGATTCCCCCATACTCGAAATTTATAGTCGTCCGGATTTACATCATCACGTATTCTTCCCTCCTGTGGACTGTTTTCTTTCCTGGCGACTGAGCCTAAATTTGAAAGTTGATAATTTTGGGAATCCTCCAAAGTATATCCGGATCTTCCCCCAAGTTCCTGGCCGTAATTTGTGGAAAGGTTTTTGACGAAAGGGCGTAGGCTTGGTATAATGGCAGATATGACGGAATAGTTGAGTTCTGTTTGTGTCCATATAATGAATCTATCCTCGAGAATTAATGGATTTTTTGTCAGCCCATTTGCATCAAACGTTGCTAGTCGGTAAGCGATGGCGATGATCATACTGTATCTGAGTGTTAGCGTATGCTCATATCCAACGAACCCCCAAGAGATCATACGGAAGACGAAAGCTAAACGCAACCACTACAATAGTTTTGTTTGATTTGCTTGTTCGGAGGCTCCATACTAAGTAAACCGCTAGCAAAACGAACGCAAGCTCGAAAACAATATCAAATGAGGCTATCATCTGCCATCTCAACAGCTAAATCCTCATGTTAATTCTGTATGCCGGGATGAAATTGACCTGGAAAGAGGGAGGCCTACTGCATTATCACAACGCTGCCCTATAGTTCTCCACGGGTAGGTCAAATTGCACTGTAAAGCAACAGCAAACGTACTCGAAATCGTCCAAGCCACCATTAAACCTATTGCAGCCCGGAATATTTTCTTATGTTTTTGATCCGGCGTCAAGCTGCCCAATAAAACAACCACGGAAGACTTTGACAGGCCGAGAGATACGATGAACAATACCAAACTTGTGTAACACATCTGCCAAGTTAAAAATCAGCTTCTCGCAGGATCTAGTAAGCGCTATTTAGTTGGTTTGGACCTACCTGTTGGATCTGAGCTTGATTCTTTGCCGGTACAAGTTCTATCGATTTTCCCAAGCCTTTGGAACAGGCTCCCAATACCACCGATGATTGTATGACGGAAATGAGCTACACTACACATCAGCCATTTGCATTATATTTCGGGATATTATCAAAAACTGGTCGTAGTCAGAGCAACTGGAATTTAAGCAACTAACCGTCGACGCCGCAAGACATATTTCATCATTGGTGACTTCTTTTCCCAATGAGCCCCTTGCGAAAGCCTTGATCCCACTGAAGACCAACACACATGCCAGTCCCAACGCCGTCGCAATGATTATCCACGCCGAATGGTCAGTATTCGTAACAACAGCAAAGGGTGGTGATTGTCCAGGCGGAACCACCAAGCCAGTCGTTGGCATTGACATAGCACTGGTTCTCGGATTATTTGGTCAAACCAGTGAAGATAATCCCCCGTGGTGATAGTTATGTCAGAGTGGAGGAATATGAAGACTCGATCATCGTTGACTGAAGTGCCGGGTACCGATGGTTCATAAAGAACACTTTGAAAGAGGCATGATCCTGGGAATTATCAAGTACTATATCTTTTAGGGAGGACCCAAGCTGTGCCTTACAGAACGGGGAGAAGAGAAATGTTACAAGGTACCACGTACAACATGTGACAACGACCCGCCCCTTGTTGGTTCACTACCGAATAGTCAGTGGAAAAACTGCATGAAAATCTTGGGTGGCTTAAAACGTACATTAATAACGACGGAAAGGAGGAGCTAAAGCCTATATCGGGAGCGATTCTGGTTCTGGGGAATGAAACAAGGACTTCCGGGTTCCCAGTAAATTGGTTGTAGAAGAACCATCTTCGCCAACCTCGGATATCACAAAGGTTCTACAGAGTACTGCCTGCACAGTACGTGACGCAAATCATGATGATTTGCTGGCTGGGATGCAGTGGATAATCAGTCGATGGGTGGGTATATAGTATGGAGCCTGATGTCAAGGGTTATTCGGCACTTACTGGGGTATGTAGTTTATGTGGATACCAAAGGCGAAGAACCATGAGTGGCATGAGACATTATTTCGAATAAATATTGTACAATAGCAGCATAGTTGGAGATGCCATGTTGGTAATGCTTGGGGGGCGTGAATCCTGTATAAATGCGAATATCGAATACGTAATAGTTGCGAGTAGTTGTAGACATCGTAACAGTGAACAATTTGAAGAAATATAAGGCTATTGTTGCCAAGCAGTCAAGGGCCCCTTGAAGATCTCAAAAAAGAGTTTTATTGTTCCTTGAACCGCCGACCAGAAACTTTCCTAGGGGAATTCTTGAAAAGTAGTAGCGTAGTGTACCATACCTCACAACTTAGGGAAGCGTACTATATTTACTACAATACACATACGCCGGGCGGATGATTTCCCCTCATGCTCCAAACCCGTAGAATTTTTGATTTAGGAATAGGGGCTCGGCAAGAGTTTCTACTCTGCCATATTAAAGGATGCTTGCCAGATCAGATATATTAACAAATCCAATTTAATTCGAATTGTTCGTCATTGATACCTTAGCTATGCGGTACTCCTATCCGCGCCGCCGAAAATCATTCGAGCATCGAAAGACGGTAATATAAAGTTGAATTCCACTATTACGGGTCTATCAATCTTCACTCCACGCGGGTGCAGGGATGAAAAAAACTTGAATTCCCACCTTCCGAAATAAACACGGACGTTCCACAATATCGGTGGATGGCCCGTCGTCGGATATCATCCTGAGCGTTGTGGCGTTATGCGGGATGAGAAAAAGATGAAGAGCTGTAAAATAACATGGGGGACTATGTAAATTATAGGTCTGGATTCTTCGAGAAGTCATTCATTATATATGTACACCAGCCGGTTGGTCGGGAATACTGAATTGGGAATGATGTTAGGACAAAAGCCGGAAATACAGTGCTACATAGATTGTATCTTGCATCCTGCCCTTCCTTGTTTTTGATTTAGCTTTTATTATGAAGGAGTCCGTTCACTTGCTTTCCTATATTGCTCGTATCATCTCGACTGTTCTTTCATTCCTTGCCCTTCATTAAGTCACGAGATCAAGTGGTTGCTTGGGCGTGAATCTCTCACCTAAATTGTGAAGCCAATCGCCCTCGGATTTCCTTGCTATCAAAATATGTCCGCAGAAATTCAAAAGGACGTAGGTATTGCATTTACAAGCCGAGAATCAGCCGCTGTCTCTTTCGGTCAAGATGTTGAGAAAGAGAATATCGACGATGATTCTGGCCAAGTCGCAAAAAAATGGCGTGGGACGCGAGCCGATCAACAGGATATGGCAGCATTAGGAAAGAAACAGGTTCTGCGCGTATGTCCCTCTCGTAATCACGATATTGAAGAAGGACAATGACTGACTGGAAGATGTGCAGCGAAATTTCAAGTTCGTGACCATGTTGGGATTCGCCAGTACTGCTATGGCGTCTTGGGAGCTGCTACTTCCCCTCTTCACGTTCGTCATGATAGATGGAGGAACAGCCGATCTTTTTTGGGGTTTTATTGTTGCTGCTTGTGGGATGTGCTTGGTATACGCTAGTATTGCTGAAATGGCTTCCATGTGCGTACCATATCTTATATAAACTGGTATTGTCCCCTCCATCTTTCTGATAACTAACACCCGGGAAACTCCAGATCTCCGACGGCAGGTGGACAATATCATTGGGTTTCAGAATTTGCCCCTCCAAACGTGCAGAAGATCCTCAGTTATATCGTGGGATGGCTTTGCGCGATTGGATGGCAAGTATATCTTGCAGGTGTATGCTTCATGATCGGCGGTATTCTCCAAGGCCTCATAGCCCTCAACAAAGTCGACTATGTCTACGAACCGTTCCACGCAACTCTCCTTGCAATTGCTGTCGTGACCTTTTCGGTTGTATTTAATACTTCCTTGGCTGAACGATTGCCATTGATTGAGGGTATAATTTTAATTCTTCACTTGATCGGATTTTTCGCCATTATCATCCCACTTTGGGTCATGGGACCTCGTGGAGATCCAAATGTCGTTCTTCTAAACTTTACCAATGAAGGTGGATGGTCTTCTAAAGGACTGGCGGCCATGATTGGACTGACAAGTCCGATGAGTGTGTTGATTGGTTACGATTGCTCCGTCCATTTATGTAAGTTATTATTCACGAGAGTGGTTATATGAATGGGCTGCTGACATTATTTGTGTAAAGCCGAGGAGATTCAAGACGCATCATGGGTGGTTCCCAGAGCTATAATGTGGTCCGTGGGACCCAACGCTACCATGGGTTTTCTTATGGCAGTAACTCTCATTTTCACCATCGGAGATCTCGACAGCGTCCTAGATAGTGTGACTGGTCAGCCTTTCATGCAAGTGTTCTATAATGCAACACAAAGCTACGCCGCTACGAACGTTATGTGTGTTGTCGTTGTCATCCTCCTACTTTCCTGCTGTGTCAGTGAAGTCGCTGCCGCATCACGACAGATCTGGTCATTCGCTCGAGATGGAGGCTTGCCAGGCTCAAATTGGTTATCACAAGTATCACCCGGGTGGAATATCCCGCTCCGCAGTGTCTGCGTATCCATTGCCGTCTCATCTCTGCTTTCACTTATCAATCTCGGGTCCAGCGTTGCACTCAACGCAATTAATTCCCTTGGCGGTGTTTCAATTCTGTGTTCTTACTACATCACCATCAGCTGTTTAATCTGGCGCCGTACACAGGGTCCTCTGCCTGCACATCGGTGGTCACTCGGCAAGTATGGCATGGCTGTTAATATTGCCTCTGTGTGTTTCTTGACACCCATTACTTTCTTTGCCTTCTGGCCTCTCCAGACACCTATTACTGCCCAGAACATGAACTGGTCAAGTGTTATGTTTGTTGGGACTTTGATCATTGCGCTGATTTATTATTACTTCAAGGCGAGGCATATTTACACCGGACCTGCGCTTGCAATGAGGAGACGGCAATAGATGATACAAAGGCTGGCCCAATTAGTTGTTTCCCCCCAAACCGATTAGTATATATAGGCATAAAAATATGATGCAAGATAGGAAGATGACTTTTTGACTTTGATCATGGAGAATCTGGGCTTTTGCATGCTCTCGTTCGGACATCAAACATCATTGATTTCAATCGTTGAAAATTGCTCCTGTATATATTTATTACCTGCTCAGTCATCTACGATAGAGTTCGTGTCTCTTCGTAGGTAGTCTTTAGTATCCTCTCAATGATACTGAATATCAGAGGCATCCAAAAAAAAAAACGAGCCTCAAGAAACATACGACGGTGTACAAAAATGTAATGGATTGCGACGGGAATATCCACTTCAATGAATTCTAACGATCATGGCTTCTCATCATCATTTACGAAACTAAATTTACGCAAATCCTGTGACGTTGACAACGTTGCCGTCTACCAAGAGAAGGGTAAGCCTGGTAAGGACGTTGAACCAAGTGGAATTAGGCCCCTCGAACCGTCTCGCAAGTTTGTCATATACGAGAGATCTTCTCCTTACTGTACCCTATGCTGCTGCGCAGAACGGCTGGTGATAGAGATTTCAGTGGGCCGCTACACGTCCACCTGGCGGCCCATTAATACATGGGATCAGTGTGATTAGGATCCACGTTCTTAGGGGGCTTGGAACGAATTTCTGATCAATAAAAAGCAATCGTAGGAAATGAAAGAATGGGGGTATTCGGTGCAACGTGATATTTGACGAAATTTAATGCTTGAACCAAACACATATAATATTTCAATCCATGTAACAGCTGAATGCCCATCCATGGGCTTTAAGGATTATCCATACCTGCGAGGCTGCTCGTCTTACAAGAGTCGCTTGCGTGAATTGAAGGAAAAATGATGATATGATCATCTCCAAACAAATTGACGGAATCCTATTAATGCTAAGTATGATGTGGATGATGATCCCAATAACACGCATAATTCGTAACCAAAAGAGATGCTGTGCTGTTTTGTGAAGCTTCTTGAAGGCACTTCCACCATTTCTTTTTTATAGAGGCAACGCTAGATCGACAATTGTATATGATGCGAGGCCAGTCCCATCCCTACTACAATGACCCTAGATCTGCTATATTGAGAATATTCAAGTAGATGCTCCATTAAAGAAAGGCGTGAAAATAATCCAAATCCAAATCCAAATCCAAATTCAAATTCAAATCCAAATCCAAATTCAGTTTGAGGTTTTTATCGTTTGAACCAAAAGCTAACTCGACATGTCATATTCTACCCAAGCAGCCCTCAAGTATTATTATCACCCCCAAATTCATATATCAAACCATGTCAATGTATTTTTTTATCTTCGATTTTTGCTTTCTCCATCTTCCCGATCGTTGGCCTGTAGAGATGATTAGCCACTAGTCGCTATCTCAATGCCAAACTCGAAGGAAGCTTACTTACACAGCACTTTTAATTGACTTTTGCCCATGCTCATGGGTAGGCTCCCTCTCAGTCTTTTCGAGCATCATCAGTATCAACGGCATTGCATCTAACAATGACAATGACAGTATTCCTAACCCCGCGCCAAGTAAATCTGTCTCCCATATCCATTCCTTGTAGCCCTCCTCCCATAAAATGAAACCCCCCACCAACTCCGCAATCACCATGAATGACCCGGCCACCAAACCAATGGCGATCCTGAATCCTGCTATACGGGGGATTTCATAGTACACAATCACCGTCCTTGCCCATAACGCCACTGTCAGGATATATATCGGGAAAGCGATGAGTTCTCGTGCTGGAGCAGTGAGATGATTGTATGGGATAATTCGATTCAATCTGATGAAAGATAAGAAGAGGGATGATAGATATGTGAGGATGAAATATATGAATGCGATGCGAACGATGAAAAATGCGAGAGCTAGATCCCACATCAGTTCAAAGACTGAGGTGTTTGTCTCGAATAGTATCATGTTGGAATGTCTTTGCAATTCGATATTCTTTGCGGTTTCCAAGTCTGTATCGTGCTGCGGCCGAAAAGAGTTGTAGCTGTAGGTAGATAGCTGTAGATGGGTAATTGTAATTAGTTGTAGTTGGAGTTGTAGTCGTATCTCTAGTAGTAGCTGTCGCTGGAGCTTTAGACCTTTGTTTGAAATGGCAAGCAAGTTCAAATATGGTTTAGTGTTTAGTATTGTTTGGGGGAAGAGTGAGAACAGCTTGGTTACCATTACAATATATGCCGGACGCAGTAATATAACTCCTACCTAGGAAGACTTCATTCTGATCGATTCACCTGCAGTTTCTTACGGCAAGTGGTCTGATTTGTGGCGAGACAGCTCGTGGTGAGAAAGGAATGAACCTTTTACCAATTCTACCGAGTTCTCAAGTCATTGTATATATAGATATGTATTGTATACATCATATCAATGTAAAAGAGCGATCGAAGGTAATAAAGAAGATATACTTTACATGCCTCTACTCAGATTCATATAATCTAACCTTGATGTTGTCGCGATGATGAAGACATTTTACTAACTTGTAGGGTTTTGCTTTAATTTGGAAATGAAGGGGTAAACAAGGTTAACCTTAGTATGTATCTAATACTACCTGGGTATCTATCTACTTCCTCGTATCTGTACTTAATTAGTAGGTAGGATCTCACGGCTGCTAGGTCTGGTTTCCCTTTGCATGTGAACCGGTACAATACTAGGTAGTCACCTTCATGTCCTTCATGTCCTTCATGTCCTTCATACCCTTCATACCCTTCATACCCTTCATACCCTTCATACCCTTCATACCCTTCATACCCTTCATACCCTTCATACCCTTCATACCCCCCTTCGTTTGCCGTGACTATATATATACACACATATATATGCACACATTAGCATCAAAATAATTAACCACCATCATGCTCATGATTAAACTTCATGCACGATTCAAAAGGTTGTTTTGGTAATCAAGCCAGCCAGTCAGTCCCATTCTACACATATGAAGTAGTCTCAATTCATGATGAATGGTAGTAAAGCCATCTTTCTGTATTCATTCATGTCAACAATCGCAGCTTATAAATATAAGTACACATACATATAGGTATCTTCATATCGTCATGGACACCTCTATCTTCATTCATTAATGCCAGTTCAATGTTTGTGTATTGCCCTTTTCGCAGTACCAGCAACCTTTTGAAAACGCATCACAAGTGTCATGTAACCTTATCTGATGGGTCAGGCAAGCCTTTCAAGAAATGGTATAATAATACTAATTGAGTTTAAAGGATAGCTACCATACCTTTGCTCTGTTGTTATCGCGATGATCCTACTATCGCTCCTTCTTTAGATACGCAGTCATATCATGTAGCAATAGCTACCATGTTTCGGGAATCTTACAAGATAACTTTCCCTCCTTGCTCATTATCTTTACATCCAAAACATCGTATACTCGAATCAAAAGCTATCACACTTTACTATCTCTTTGCCCTTGAAAACTAAGAGTCCATCTCCAAGAGAAGCATGGAGGACGCTTTGATGTTAAGTCTCAAAAGAAGACTGGAGAAGCTTTCAAATGCCAAGAAGAATCAGGATAAACAATCACAGTCCCAGCAAACCACATCGAGTCAGGAAGACTTGGTGAAGTCTTTCAATAACCCATTTCTCATCGACTCCATCAAAGCCTTGCTTAAGAAGAATCCCACGTTAAGCTCACATGAAATCTGGGAGACTATCGTCTTTGGTTTCCCAGTTGAGTTGCCCGAAATGGTTGTAGAGGCTTGCATGATCGCAAATTTTGACTATCCAGAATCAGCGACACTAAGAATCAAGTCAATGAAGGCCGAAAAAGCCGCCATGGCTAAGTGTGAATGTGCACGCGCCCCCGGGCTCGTAACGGAACGTGACATCGCATATTACCTAGATTATGAAAAGGATATGAACCCCAAAGGATCTATGTCGGCTTCCTTGCTGAGAGTTATGCTGGAGACACCGTCAACTATCCCAAGTTTCCTGCCACGAGATACGCCAATCGACTTGGCTGAAATATCAGTCTCCTCGATGAGCCCTGCTCAGCGTGTCTACAGGCTCTTCTATGTCGAATGGGATGCATGGATGGGGCCACCACATGCTCAAGTCCACTCCAAGAGGGAGTATGTCGATGGTCTAGAGGCTAAAAAGTTTCAAAACCAAGTACATTGTGGACACAAGATGACTTATTGGAGTCCTTCCATGGATTACAAATTTGAAGAGCACGTTCAGAGAGCCTTGAAGTCGCCATGTAGCAACTGGCGTTATAATTTTGAATGGCTAACCTTTGCTTTAAGTCAAACAACAGACCAAAATACAATCATGATGGTGAATAGTGTGAGTTATTTTAAATAGGCCGCAATGACTCTTTTCGTTGGAGAACTAAACATATCTTTAGGTTTTGGTGGGGAAGTTTGGCCTTAAATGTCGCAGTTTATCGAATGGTTTTATAGAATGGCAAAGCTGGCAAAGCAAATGGTTCTATCAATGCCGGATTCAAGATGGAAGAGTAGCATTCGTGACACCAAATGAGGGTGATCCAGAGGTGAAATGGGCTGAGAAAGTAACAGGGAGGGACCACGACTGTCTCTACTTCTATGAACCACCGAAGAACAACGAAAAAGTGCTATCACCATTGCGCGAGTCGATGGCTGAAATTAAGGCTTAGCTTGGAAAATGATATCGATGCATTGATCAATTCATGATGGCATAAATTCTAGCAGTAACAGATGTACGAACCGTGAATGAGTTTAGGCTGAGGGTTGTTGTTTACTATCGTCAATCATGGTTTGAATCGTTCTTTGGAGGAGTTTTTCTGTGTATATATAATGTTCTTACGGAGAAAGTCCTACATATTTAAGTATAGCAAACCCCCAGGAATCTTGACTATGAAATCACGTGCACAGTGGTGTAGTAGGTTCTACTCCTGTGTCGATCTTAGATCGTGCATTAGCCTACTCGAGTAGAACTAGAACCCGTTATGCCTGATAGCCGCAGCCCTGTCCATCCATAATCTCTTCCCTCTAGATCCAACAAAGTGATGATGTCGACACTCCACATTGATATTTGAATGCGGCAGGTAATCCCACTATATATACTAAGCTGAGTGTTGTGATTCAAGATACAGCCTTCCCTCGAAACTAACAGACTATCGCTGTATATATAAAGCTTCAAGTTCTCCGCTCTGATACACCACATCCTCCAAAACATGGAAGAGAGCCATCCATTAAACCCCACTCCAAACATCATCATAGCAAATTACGAACCATTAGAAGTACCATTTGAGATACCATCATCGCCAACCGAGCCTTCACCCGCAAAAGATGAATGCCTAATCATACCCATCAGCAACCACGACACCAGAAGCCACGTCCCTTATTCCTTCCGGTTTGGAACTCCTCCTGCAACCGTGACTCACAAGGATATCGGATGGCTTTCAGATGCCGGTGTACGGGGATCAGTCTCGACCGTATGCCATGGAACGTTCCATTCTCAACCCGCAACCCTGATACTCTTCACCTTTGTATTGAGATCCGGGAACCATGGATTTCGATTCAAGAATGCAAATATCAAGATCAATTTCTCTAAACACTACTCCTCGAGATCTGTTTCTCGGCTAGAGGGTGAAAGTAGCGGGGTAAGTAATTGGAGCCCATCTGTTGCGAAACTGGCGCCGAGAAAAATTTATGGTCTGCCTACCGTGGAGGGAAGAAGGCGAAAGATAGGAGGAGATATTTCTCTTCAAGTACCCATTGGTACATTAACCATGGGACCTTCCGCTACCTACGAGCATGAAGCCACATTTGATATGACGCATCGCTATAGTCTCATTGGGAACTTTTGGTCCAGCAGGCGGAATTCTGGGTGGGATGTTGCTTATTGGGATGTGAAGGAGAATAAGAGGACGAAACAGGGGATTCCGGATCGGTTAAATTTGGGTGTGATTGTTCATAGAGAAGGGATATTTAGTGTGGATGTGCAGGTTACGGTTGATACGCCAGTCATGAATGGAGTGTTTGGGTTTCCGTGGAGTAAGGAGAGGCCGGTGACTTTTGTGCCGGGGTTAGAGGTTGGTGTTGATGCCGTGAGAACGAGGAAGTTTGAGGATTTGAGGGATGAGGATTGGAAGGACTTGATACATTGGGATGATGAATGGGAAAATTTGGTCACTGAGCATTCTAGAATGGGAAAGACTCTTCGTGGGTACGCGGAGTCTTGAATTTTGTAAAGATTATATTTCTTGTCTCTATATACTACTCAAAAAGATCCAGAGATTCAATAACTGGACAAGCGATCAAAATCTCCATGTTGATTACTCTTCAAGTCCGTACAACTGGCTTGAGATTGACATAAAGTGGCGGTTTTTCCCACAAGAAAAATATTTTCATATTCTTAGCCCAATTCTTACTTTCATCTACCATCTCGAGATCAAAGTTCCAGATTATACGAGCAAGAATTAACCGCATCTCGGCATATGCGAGGCTAAAAGAAGATCAGTAATGAGGTTTAGAAAAATCAAGAGTCGCACGGAGAGACATACTTCCTACCAATACAATTTCTAGGCCCCAAGCTAAATGGCTGAAATGCACCTCTCTCATCTCCGGCATATTCAGGATCACCCAACCATCTTTCCGGGGCAAACTTTTCCGGATTCTTGAAGTTTCGAGACTGATGGTGCGCGCCGTACATCACGCAAGATATTTTTGTCTACAAATCCGATTAGCATCTTTGCAAAAATGGACGAGTCACGAAAAAATCAATAACAAAAACTTACACCACCAGGTACCCAGTATCCGCTCACAAATTGCCCTTCTCCAGGAACCACTCTGGGACCTCCAAATGGCGCTGGTGGGTGAATTCGCATGGCCTCATCCAACACAGCCAACTGGTATTTCAGTTTATTGACACTGATCATATCAATCTCATCTTCCGACGTGAACGCTGTTCTGATTTCCTTTACCAATTCCCTAAAAATATGTTCATTTCCCGGCGCGAGCAAGTAGTAAGTCACGGCACTTAACAGGGTAGCAGTAGTTTCACTGCCCGCAAGTAAAAGCACACCTGATGTTGATTTGATTTCCGGAACCGACATTCCCGTCTCCGTATCATTATGTCGAAGAATGTACGTCATGAAGTCTTTTCGATCAGTCTTTCGCTCCAATCTAGCCTGTACCTTTTCATCTGTAAGTGCCTGATGATTTTTACGTTCCTCGAGCAATTTCTTTGGTATCAGGTTATCTAAAGCCACCTTAACAACCGGACCAAATCGTTTGGCAGCAGCGATGAACGAAGCAGCTTTGAAAGATCTAAATAAAAACGACACCCAGGGATGATAATCACTGCCATCAAGGCATCCGAAAGAGTCTCCAAAGGTCAGATCTCCAATAATATCAAACGTTGTGAAGTTATACCAATCAACCATATTCTGAGGACCTTTGGCCGAATTTTCATGTAAACGCGTGATGAGAAGATCAACATAGTGCTTTATGAGAGGTTCTTGTTCCCTCAATGCTTTCTCCGAGAAAGCATGTGCAAGCAATCGTCGATAACGACTATGATCCTGATCATTAATCACGCCCAGAATACTCGGCACGCCACTCACTGGCGTCGGGTATTGAATTGCATCTTTTGGAAAACTAGGTTTACCATTTTTCTTCGCATAAATATCCTGATAAGCTTGAGGACTTGTAAAGGAAACTTCGTCAGGAGCCGTTCTCACAACTTCACCATAAGTTTCATGGAAAGCGGAGATTGTTTGTGGAAGGTCACCACGTAGGACTTCTCGAACGCTGAAGAGGCGACTTGCTGCGAATAGTTTGGGTCCCGGAAATTTGGAGAGTGGATGGAAGTAGATATTGTATATCACAGTACCAAGAACATAGAGAACTCCCTGAATTGGATCATCAGCATGGGTCTAAAGCAGGGAAATAACATCCGTACCACAAAAGATACGGTAGCAATCGACTGGAGGGTCAAGAGGAGTATCCCTCGGAAAGTCAAATCAAGGCCCATGGTCATGAAAGAGGGCAAACAACCAGTTATCGAGATCTGGGAATAATAAATTGAATTTGGAAGGTTAACTTTTAAAAGTAATCAAGATTCAAGTTGTCGGATTTCGGTAAAATATAAGTCAGAAAATGCTGCAAAACATACTCCATAAATTCTTGGAAAGTGGAGAGCTAATTGATACGTATCATCTAATATAATCAATCGTAAGTCCACGGTCTACTAATCTAGATTTTTTAATCTCTTCATAGAAGTGATGACTAGCTAATCATAATAGATTGACTATTCTATAGTAACCATGTATTTCTATTAGCCAATTCCAAAGTATAGGTCAAAGAATGGCATTTTACTATATTTTCAATTAATCAAATTTCTTATTCAAAGTTACTTGAAACGAATGAAATTTTGTACATATAGATTTTATATTAACAAAGTTAAATTTCAAATTTCACGAATGGGCAGCGGCTCTTCGCTTTTCCCAAGTACCTCTTTCAAGCCAACTCCAACCAAGTCAATTATCCGGTCCAGTGTCAGGGGCAATTCAAGAAAAGCTCCGAGACTCATAAATATCAATCTAGAATAACGGTATTTACGTGTTACAGGTGGCTTTTTAGATTAATGGCTACTCAAAGTATATTAGATATGCATGCTTTAGTCAGAACTTGAAAATATTCTTGTCATTATTGAGGCTATCAAATGCCAGTATATATCATCACCATCCAAGTGATTCCACTCAAACTTCTATACCATGGAGTTAGTATACTTTGGCGTCAGTTATGTCCATAACCGCTCGATCCCAAAACTAGGTCCTTTATCTTTGGGAAATACTAATCTTGTGTCAGCACGTCTGTCCATCCATCCATCCATCCATCCATCCAAAGACTGGTGAAAATAAAAATGATATAAACTTACAGGAGTTCCAAAGCCAGTAGCCGCATCCCAACCAGTCGCTGCTGGAAATCCAGTGGTTCCGCAACCACTTGCACTTCCAATGGTAACATCGGTGAAGGCTTCATGCCCCTTACTGTATAACCATGGATTCAGCCATCCCAATCTTGGTCTTCCTGCTGCGATTAATGCATCGTTAATTAAAGCGAGAATTGCAGAAGCTGTGGGGGTGGCAGCCGAAGTACCATCTAGATGAACAGTAGTGCCATTCCAGACAGTGATGTAAGCATATCCTTGGGCTGCAATATCAGGAAATCCGCGACCCGTCGCATTGAAAAAACCGGTGATGTTCTTGGGCAGGGATGCAAGATATGGTTTTAGAGCAGCATCTTGCCAAGAAGGACGAGGGAAGTAACGAGAAAAGCCACCACCAGAAACATAACCATTTCTGCTATCACTAGCAACTACCTCGGGGTTGATGAATTTGGTTCCGCCAACTGATGTGACATAAGGACATGTAGAAGGAAACATAGCAAGGAAAGTGGTGCTGTTGTCGACGTTCGAGACACATGTGCCATTCACTCCAACGCCATTGTCTCCGGATCCAAAAAGAACAGAAACACCTCTTGCGCCTAACTGTGCAAAGCCTTTGCAGACAGAAACGGCGTAGGAGTATGGGACTGTTTGTTCAGTATCTTGATATGAGTTGCTTACTACTCCTGGAAGATCTTTCTGACTGAGCACGTATTGCAACCATGTAAGGTATGGCTCGTTAGTATCAGTAGGCGTTTGAACGTCTGGAAGAAAAGGAGGGGAGCCACCAGTCGTATACGCAACCAACGGAGTTGGATAACCAATTCCGAGCATAGTTTCTGAATCCAAATTTCCCTCAAGATCTTTACCAGCTGCAAGTTGTGTAACATTCTCTTGCGTTTGCTCATTATTTCCACCATCGATGATCTGAACATCAAAAGTATATGCTGCCGAAGCTGCTTCGGGTCTATACTGTTCAAGGAAAAGCTTTGTGTCGGATCGATTGTTGGACTCGCCGAGATAGTCTGTAAGAGCCATCTTATTTTTGCCAGCAGCTTGGACCTTATAGTCTACAGTACCATAGAGAGTTCGGAGACAGAGTGGCGTGACAGATGAGACATTGCATACATCAGCTGCGGTTTGTCCAATAGTGGGAGATTGGTAGTTTGATGGTGCTAAGGCTTGGTATTCTTTGACTTCGTTGATTTTCTTCAAAGTCTTGGCAATTGCCCGAGGTCTGAAGAAAGAATTGGTAGGTTGAATTGTCTCAATATGGTCGTGGAGATGAAGAGGCAGAGACCATTGTGGGGTGCGAACTATGTATTCTCCGTCTTCGTGTTGATATGTTGAATATTCAGTATCTAGGAGAGTTTGGATATTCTCGATGGGAATGGTAACTTTGATCCAGTCTTTGGCGGGACTGTATTCAATAGAGCCTGTTTCGATGTTGTTGTCCTGAAGCCATTCATGGACGAGGTTGTGAGTCTCATCGGAGGGCTTGACAAGATTATTTACTTCTTGTGCACTAAGATGTTGACCATAACGGTGATGCGAAGGGTCCGAAACTTTGAATTTAATTAGCAAATTGAATGATTCATCAGCCAACTTCGATCCTCATTGAGTTTGAGCCCGATAAACGGCCAAGAATACAAACTTCATACCTTCATATAGATGCCGTTCTAACTCATCGAATTGGCCTTGCTTCAATCCAATTTGAAGGTTGATGATATGGCCAGCACGCGCAGGTCCCACTCTCTGCCACTGAGGAGGTGGATAGTGAGTCTCCTTCACAGCATATGGTGTTCGAGCTTTAATAGGAGAGCTTGACACCAGTCCAACAGTGAGGAACGCGGCGAGTGTGGCAATTGAAGTCACCATGATTGCCAGTTGATTGAGAACAAGAAAAGCCTACCGAGTTCAATATTACAATGGGCGGGATATACATATTTATTGCCTTTTGAAGATGCCCATCGAACCCTATTTTAGGTAATACTCAGGATCGAGGTAGATTAGCACGACATGAAAGCTCAGGTAGGTATCAGAAGTGGGCAGTAGGAGTAGCATTACCCCATGTCCCACCACACCTTATCAATGGAAAAGCACCTTCACCCATGTTGATACACTCAACCTTCCTGATATAGAATCGTGCGAGGTAAGGGACTGTGAATAAATAGAGGTGGCGAGAGAATTCCCCATCTGCTCAATCTCGAAATGGAAGGTCAATAATAACGATGACTGCAGTGTATGCTGCAATATCTCGGGTGAACTACACCAAAGCTCCAAAGCTCCAAAGCATGAAATGCACTCGTTTCTATACATGCACCAGGTGATAGGTAGGAATCCTTGTATATGGATTTCCGTCTCTGACGATTTGGTGGAAGGGTTGCAGATGTACAATGTACTTGCTGATCCATGCATATATTGGAAATCAAATGTAAGATCTTAATGTACTGTAGTCCTAATTTGTGATTTTGGTGGTATTGGATGTAACCCGAATTCTACTGTACCGCATCTTTGGGTAAACCTTGAAAACCCACTGGGGTTACTGATGACTAACTGCTCTGTAGTCGTTTGTTAGTTCCCTAGTCCTTAGGTACTAAGTTCCATTTCTCTGGCTCCTTGACGACCTAGAAATATATCCTCATCAAGGAGCAGACTACAAGAAGCTCTTCATGTATTCGCTATGCCAGTGATACGGCACGGAGACTTTGGATACCTTACCGGATATGCTTCATCTTGGCGCTTATCCGGATACAAAGCCGTGCAATAATGTGTTTGACATGCTTAAAGTTTCATTCCTCGAACTCTCAAGATAATTGACATTGCAGATAACTGATATTACAGTCAGTGCTCTTTTCTCGACCTGACCACCATTTCAAAGAAGTCTGTAAAGGTACCATTGAAATGCTTACCAAGCTAGTCTTGCTGACCAGATAGCCATAGTCATCGAGTAATCTCAATAACAAGACGTTTTCAAAAATCCTCAGATTCCTTCCTAATATTTTCGGAACCATATTTATCGGCTTCGGCATCAATGCTCTCCTTCGCCCTTCTCATGCTCTTACGTTCTATCGACCGTTCTCCCTATCAACTGCGGCTTCCGACAAGGCTCTTGTCGAGGCTCTTATGACAATCTACGGAGCAAGAGATATCTTCATGGGCCTTGTAACGTACGCCGCCTCATACCATCAGAATTATAAAACACTGGGATGGATTTTAATTTTCGGGAGTGATGTTGCACTTGTGGATGGTTGGGTTTGTTATAAGGCAGAAGGAGGTCAAGCAGATCATTGGGAGTATGCACCCGTTCACACCATAGTTGGGACCTTGCTGGCTTTGGATTATTGATCGTTAAGTTTTGGATTGCTCGGTCACTTTGAGAACTTGAGAGCACAAACGTTTGATGCGTTACGGAGACATGATATATTCTTCCCTGTGGTGTAATATCAGAGCTGGCTGTAAGCTGCGCTTCATGATATAAGAACCTCTCAGGCAATCTCTCAATTTGAATTTGTCGGCTTCGACATGTCAATCATTGTAAGTGAATTTCATCAAGAGGGCTTTTAAAGGAGAGACAGATGCTCTCTAATTAGGGGACCTAGTTTGCATCTATTCTCCCAACAATTTACGCATAGTAAGCTCTCATGCGGGTTCTCATCATGAAATGTTTTGTGATCCTTAAACTTGGTGAAGTCGTTCGATCCAATATTTTGGGGTGCAATACATTTGTTGTATCTTTTGTTTAGTTGCTCAAATTTATTTTTAGGGCAGCTTGCGTCGGCAGTTCAAACATGTTTATTAGATCTACTTCGGAACCTTGACTTTCTCGAGAACATTTAGTTTCCCATTTTAATTTCTGCAAAGAACAAAACAATGTTTTCTCCGTAACAGTCGCATCACCAACTATAAAACCCACGCAGAGTGATGTGATAGATTATTGAGAATGCCCGTACAAAGCTTTTCGCCCGGTGCTCAAACTTTAAGCTGGATAGTTCTAACGAATAAGTCCACTACCCTACTTTCCGGCCACTTTCACCACCAAAAATAGTCATTTTTGTATTTATAACTTTATTAATATTGATTATGATAATATAAAAATTACATTATAGATTTAGTATATAATTGTTAATAAATCTAAAAAGATTTGAGATTTTTGTGATTTTTTTAAAAAAAAGTTATTA